>JAJOON010013451.1:0-49072 GCA_029582645.1 Solanum megistacrolobum
TTCTAATTGCAATTTTTCTTTAAATTTAATTATCTCATTTGCTAATTTTATTTTTTGTTCTTTTTCTTTTTGTTTAATTTCATACATTTCTTTTAATAATGCCAGCTCTTTTTCTAACTCTATTATTTTAGTATTTTTTACTTCTTCTAATTGTTGTACTTCCTTTTTAGCTTGTTGTTTTATTTTTTCAATTTCCGTTTTTCTATCTATTTCTTCATTTTCTTTTGTTATTCTTATCATAGCAGTTAAACTATCTTCTAGTTTTACTGTTTCTTTTCCTAACATTAAACTTAGATTGTCACCTATTTTTTTATATCTTCTTCCTAGATTAGAAAATATTATCTTTATTTTTAATCCGTCATAGTTTTCATATGTTTTTTCGTCTATGGCATATTCTTCCTTATTCATTTAAAGATTGTGTTGAAGTTTATATTCTAAACTTTCTATTTGTATTTCTAGATATAAAATAGTTTTTCTCTGTGATATTATAGATTTTTTACAAATTCCTGCGAATATGTTATTATTAAGTCTATTTTGCCTATGTTCTAATTCTTGTCTTTTCGCTATAATTATTTCAGTAAGTTTTTCTTTATATTCGTTATCCTCGCTATTCATTGTAACTTTAAATATTGAATATACTTATATTCTATTTTAGATATATTATCTATTAATTCTTGTAGGTTGGGGTCGATCCCACGGGGAATATGGTTTAGACTTAAACATAACTCACAATTATCTCGTTTTAGTCAAACTATTTCTGAGAAAAGTAACTGGGGGTTTGATGTAAATAAGTAACAGATTGCTAATTAGAATGATTAAGTAACAAGTAAACAAGATTCATAATTTGACTTATCAATATAAGATGGAAACTAAGGTATATGTGTTCCCCACAAGCTCTTAACGCAGTAATCCTAATAATAGTAATCATATCCTAGTGTTTGACATGCAAGGTCGATAAGTTATGTATCCCTACATGATTGGTAATCTTAATTAGCAGGGACTTTTACTCGTGACTTGGTACATCTACGAATGTGTTCTTTACTAACCCTTACCTTCATCCCAGATTACTCATCGTGTCAATTAGTTGGGTTTTCACCCTCACTTCGATTGATTAAATTCAAACTATTCGATAGCAGTAAATCCTTAACTAAATCTCTGTTGTTTAATCCTTTTCTCATTTGTTACCCCCTTGGTAAGGCAAGTAGAAACGAGGGGAGTTTTAACGTGGACACCGTTCAAAAGACTTCTAAATGAAAGGATTAACAATAGATGCATAAACACTATTCAAGAATTACTTAGTTATTATTTGATACATTGTTAATTGCTCATGGTTCCACAACCCCAGTTGTTAATATAGCTACTCATGCTGGAGAGTTCACAATTCATAATTAGGTTAAAATAATTCTTTAACTTACAATGAGAATAGAAGAAAATTGAAATTCAAAGTGAACTTTGCATAAACCAACTTCCGGAATTTAAATTGCTAAATGTTTGCAAAATAATTCCCAAAAGACCAAAAACTAAAAGTATACAATAATGTCTAACACCCAAAAACGGAAATTACAACACATATTTATAGAAAACAAAACCTAAATCAACTAGGAAAGGAAAATAAGGAAATCAATTCGGATGTGGATTTTGTCGGCGCCTCGACCTACGGACTGTGGGTCAACCTACGGTCCTTGGTCTCCCTCCGTGGATCAGCACTTGGACAATATTTCAAGGCCTTCAGATGACGGTTGGATCAAAGGTCCATGGATTGGACTACAGTCCGTCACCTGCCTCCGTGGTTCAGATACTGGAATCTTAAATTATTTGATCTTATCGGCGGATGTGCAGGATGGGTCGTCTCTCGACCTACGGTCCATCATTGCTTCCGTGGTTCCACTCTTGGTCAAATTTCCCTGAATTTTCACCTAAGTTGGACCACTTACGGGCCGTCGATGGACCTATGGTCTGTAGTTGGCTCCGTCACTGGTCACTTCTGCAATTTTTAGCTCTTATCCCAATCAACCGCATCCGAACTTATTTCCTACAGGAATTACATAAAACCATTATTTCAAACAACAAAGTAGCCCAAGACACACACAAACTCTAAGTCAAACGCATAAAAAAATACCGAACAACTCACAGTATATCAACACCCTTAACTTAAACTTGTTGTTTGTCTTCAAGCGATACAGTAACACTCTAAACAACACTTATGTAGAAGCAAGCATACAAACTCAAGCAATCATATGGCTGTCTCAATTAATTCCATCGCCTAGTGCCAATATTTTCATTTAGACTCAATAAGCTAACTCATACGGATCAACACATGACATAGACAGACCAACAGACATCACCACATACACTTTCAACAATCGCCAAGGTACCAACTCTCCAACAATGTAACTAGTGCCCTCACTTCAAAGAAATCCTTTTTCACACAATGAGTATAATTTTAATTTCAAGGATTCATTCAACACTCACGCTCAGAAGTGAATTCAAATATAGTTAGTGCTCAATACCATAGGCTTGTTCTTCTTTTCAATGCACAGACTCTCCAAACTAATCACTAGGATCACTATAGGACTTTCTTATCTTGTAAGGCATGCTTAGGGTCAGGTAGGGTACATTTTGGAACTTTTAGTGACTTTTCTTCCCTCCTTGACATTGCATTGGCTTTATTCCTTTTTTCTCAACCAATTCTTTACATATTTGTATTTTCTACTCTTTTCCTTTATTCTCTTTAGCACATATGTGACTTTGACTTTATCGCTCTTCTTTTTCACTTTTTTTTTTCTTTTACTCCTTCTTTCTCTATTTCTCATCATCATTAGCATTATTTTTGCTTCTTTTGACTTCAGTCACATCTTTTTCTATCTTTTTCTTTCTTCTACAGACAACTCTTTTCATACCCTTTTCTTTTGGTTTCCTTTTTCATAGCAACCCTCAACTTATGTATTTTGCATGAGTTGATGTGCACAGTATCTGATGACAGACCAGGGCCAAGATTAAGGTAACTTTTTGAATTAGCCACCCTCAACTTAGGCTTTTGGCCTAAGTTAAGGTGCACATGTCCAAGGAGGGACCAGGGCCAAAATAGTCTTTTAGGGAAGGTGAGTTAGGTGTATTGAAAGAAATGGTTTACATTATCCTCAAACATTTGGATCAAAAAGAGCATTTATTTCTTTTGGTTGAATCATTTTAGGCTTTAGTTGAATCATTTGAACAAGGGCCTATGATCATCTCCCAATTCCTAGCCTAGATTGTCTTAACACGACCATCGGGGCAAGTTGTAGATTGGCACATGCTATATGAACAAACAAAATCATCTCACACACACTTGGAACATTATTTCATTACCGGATTAGTGAATTACCCAGTTCAAGTTTTAGCTTAAGCCAAGCTATCGTACCGGTTCCTTATCATGTCATACAAAGATCCAGCACATTCAAATGTTTGAACCTATAGATTTAGCACATTTCAAAAATTTGGACATGTATCAATTTCATGCTTTTTATGCCATCATGCTTTCATTCTTCTACTTACTTCTACACATACAATCCTACACAAGTCAGTTCAACATAAAAGTAAATCAGTCCTTTGGGGAAAAAGAACGCAGGCAAGAAAACCTCAAGGGAGAATTATGAGTTGGGTTACTCAGACTTCACCCTATCACTCACAACCCATTTACCCCACCCCCAAAAAAATATAGTGCAATAGCCCTCATGCACAAATAATAAAAAAATAAAGCATAGGGTGAAGCAAACCTGTGGCGCATATGCGCCGAAGACCCATCAAAACGCAGGTCGATCTAGTTTCCCGGAACCCGCTGGGTCAATACAAGGGACGCCATCAGTAGCGCCCGCACCAACAGTAGGAACACCCTCAGTAGTGCTCTCACCAACAGTAGGAACACCCTTAATAGTGCTCACTGAACTTGATGGACCAACACCAATCTCACGAGCTTGCTACTGCCTCATCTCCTCACCAATGATCAACTGCCTCTAGGCTGCCTCAAAATAATGGTGCTCCCTCTTCCTTGCTCGTCGAGCCTCATCAGTGTTGAAATTGTGATTGGAGGAGTGATGGCGCTTCCCAGACGCACAGGAAAGGTCGGGTGGTGGCATAGTGTCTCCAAAAAGGGCAGTCATCGCCACATCATCCTCCTCAATCGCAAGTGCAGCCTCTGGTACAGTCTCAATAGGGGCTAGAAGAGCATCAATATCAGCACGAAGACTAGCCAACTCCGTCTGGAAGGTGGTGATATCAATGGTCAGGGCAGGCCTATCCAAAACTCTCAGCTCGAATGTATTTAGGGGCTTATTGACCGCATGTATCTTCGCATCCATCATGTACACCATCCTAGCCTCAGACTCCTCAACAGATCGCTATTTCCATGGCCTCATATGCTGCTTCAAGGTAGCCATCTGGGTCTCCAACTTCTGGATGCGGACCATAGGAACTAGAGTGGACCCTGAAAGGGGAGAGGCTCGGGATTAGCTAGAAGCCTGACTGGTGGCGGTAAAAGGGGGAACCTGGGCATCTGTGGTAGTAGGAGGGCTGGAAGTATCAATAACCTCGATCCTCTCTACATCATCGGAAAGGTTAGCACCCAAAAGAGGTAGGTCAACCTGTGGATCCCTCTACGGTGCAGCCAGATTGGCGTCATCTCTAATAAGGCCAATGTCCACCGTCTTGGTCGCCTCTATCAGACTATCACATTGCCAAATCGGCACCCCAACTGCCCTACAAGGATGTAATATAAGACACAAAAAAGGAAAAGTAGTGCTGGTCTTGAGGACCCTCTCATGAATCTCAAAAATCAAAGTTCAGATGAAGTCAAGCTCATGTCCTGCCACAAGTAATACAAACATCACGACCCTATTTCAAGTAACTACACTATTCGCCTGTGTAGGGGACAGTTTGTTATGCATAATGTTCCAAAAGAATATTTTAGTGAAGCTCAGAGTTGCCTTTCTGATAGGCAAAGCAGTATTGCACACCCAGTCGGTATGCTTCCCCTCATCTGCACTGTGACGGGCCATCCAACAAAGCAATGTCTCTCTCTGCTCAGCATCCCTTTGAAGTGCCACACTCTACACCACGCCCATCCTATAGTCATACTCTGCTGTATTGATTAGTAGAGTATGGGCTGAACCATAGATGAACCGGCGGATAGTTTTCTCGGAGATATCAAACAAGAAGTTCCGCACTAGAGTTTCCTGAAATGGAGGCTAAGGTACTGACTTAGCTAGTTAAGAGATGGCATTTCGAATAGTGGCGGCGTAGGAGGCATAGAACTCCCGAGTCATCTTCTCGCTGAACTTTCCTGAACTTCGTGCCATCCACTTGCACATGTGCCTCTTGAACAACTCCTCAATAGTAGGTACCGTGTGAAGACTCCATTGAGGGTCCGACGCTCCTCAGTAATAATGTGGGCCATTTTCTTATGTTCATTTAGAACCTTCCCGTTATCATATATTTGGTACTAACCCTCGATGCACCGCCTATTTTGCTACATGGCATTAGGAACTAGGTCAGCTCTCGGTGGTACAAGGCATAAGAGAAAGAAGTGGAAGCACCACTGGAATGGGAGACGGATGCAACTCAGAGCCGGACTGTGACTCTTCTACAAATAAATCCCCTCATCAGACTGGGGGGCAGTGACCTCGACCTCGTCACTTGATGTAATAATCTTCCTAGCCTTGTTCCTTGTGGTTCTAGGGCAGTAGAGGAGCTTCTTGTGGTTTCCGAGATGTACTCATGATCGCTATATTAATCTAACAGATATCAGGAAGGGGCTTCCTTTAGTAAATGGAAGCTTGTTTCGGGGCCATGGTACCTCTGCAAGACTCGTTACTACTAAAAGAACACCAAAAGACCCATGAAATAATTTTAGAAAAAGAATCAAACTTAGACAAAATTTTAAAAAATTCAAGCAGTAGCAGGAGTTGTGACTCACGGTGGGTACATACGGTCGGTCGATGGAACGACGACCCGTGGGTTCCTCTGTTGGTCAGAAGGTCCATTTTTTGGTTCTCTAAAGTTGGAACCAGAGGTATGCAGAATGGTTTGTCGATGGAACGACGAACCGTAGTCCACATAGTGGTTCACAACTTAGCAAATATTTTTGGGAAGGTCAGTAATGGACCACGACCTACGGTCCGTTGGTTGTGGTCGTGTACCAAAACTGTTCTAAGTATTGACTTCAAACTTTCATCCAACTCAATTACTTCAACAACAATTCAACCAATCTTAGTCTAAACATGCATTTCAACATATTAATCAATAGTTCATCATCTGTAGGGTTTCAATTTATGTAAAATTTTAGGCTTAACACAAGGAAACAACGAAACCCTAAGTCAAAACTCTCAGTTAAACCTATCAGACAATTTATTTCATTAATTTTAACAACACATTCCACACACCATCTTCCCAAGGGTAGTTTTAGGACTACATTATACCAAATTATCATGAAAATTGCTACCCAAGGTCAAGTAGAATTTCATAGATATCTAATTAAACAATGATGACAAATCAATGTTTTGGTGAGATCGATTACCTTACAAGTACATGAAGTTGAGGAGTGTGTTTGTATCCACTTCTTTTTAAGAACCAAGCAACAGTGACACCCAATCTGGACTTGGATGGATGTTTGTGAATGAGAGAAACTGAGGGGTAAAAATGGAGAATTCACAGGATTTATCTAGAAATGGAAGATGGGAATGTTTAGGAGTGATTGAGGGAGTTTTAATTGGAGATTATGGGGTAATTGGAATGTTTAAAAATGGTTGGCGCAAGGGTGGGAAATGGGGGATGTTTTGAAATTGGGGGTTTTTATTTTAATGGGGTCCGGGTCGAGTCGACTGTTAACCTAACTTGGTCCCACGAGACCCCATCGACGGTCCATAGGTCAACCTACAGCCCACTGATGGGTCTGTGGTTCACTCCAACAATTAGAAAAAATCATAGTACTTACCTAGGGTATACGGATGCCATCTGCGATCCGTGGATGGACCAACGGACCGTTGATGGGACTCGTAGACCATTGCACCATCTAAACTTCTGCATAATTTTCCTTGTCGTCCTTCTGCACGTAGTAAACATTATGACTTCCTTTTTACATTTTATGGACACTTTTTAGACACGGACCCTATTCTATTTATATCTAGCCAACACTAAACATAAAAAATAACAAACATCTATCTAAAAACTAAAATTTTAAGAAAACTCTTATATCGAAAAGAAACTCATATAGTTGGCTAGATTGTTCATCGTGGGATGTCTCCCAAGCAACACTTGATTTAACGTTGCTGCACGACGTATCCCCTTGGTTATTCAGACGTCACCAAGACTTCATTCCTCTATTACCTCATTGATACTCTCAACTTGCCCTAAATAGACTTTTATCCTCTGGCCATTTACCTTGAACCTTGTTCCGTCCTTATTCTCGAGTTCAATCACTCCATGTGGAAACAGTTGGTTTACTCTCTATGGCCCGGTCCACTTGGAATTGAGTTTGCCAGGAAACAAGCGCAACCATGAGTTAAATAACAATACCAGATCACCAGGGGAAAATTTGCACTTTTCAATATTTTGATCATGGTACTTCTTCATCTTCTCCTTGTACAAGGCTGAACTCTCATATGCTTTTAGGCGAAACTCATCGAGCTCATTCATCTTATTCAGTATTTGACTTGAAGCGGCGCCCCCCAATCCAAATTCAACTTCTTAAGTGCTTTATGCTCTAGCTCTACATGCAAATGACAGGACTTCCCATATACAAGTTTGTAGTGGGACATACCTATGGGAGTCTTGAAATCGGTGCGATAGGCCCATAGAGCATTATCAAGCCTTCTTGACCAATCCGTTCTATTAGCGTTTACAGACTTTGCAAGGATTTGCTTTATCTCTCTATTTGACACCAGAACTTGCCCACTAGACTGTGGATGAAATGGGGTGGTTACATTGTGAAAAATGCCATATTTCTCTAGCAACGCCTTGAACAACTTGGTACAAAGGTGAGAACCTCCATCGCTGATAATTGTCGTAGTTGTACCAAATCTGGAGAAGATACTTTTTTTCAAGAATGCGGCGACACTTTTTCCCTTTATTGTTTGAAAGAGCAATTCCTTCCACCCATTTCGATACATAGTCAACCGCAACAAGAATATACTTCATCCCATGCGAACACACAAACGGAACCATGAAGTAAAGACCCCAAACATCGAATAACTCAATCACCTATATCGGGTTCATATGTAGTTCTTGTTTCCTTAAAATTCCTCATTCTCTTTGGAAACGATCACAAGACTTGGCGAAATCATGAGCATCTTGGTGGATGGTAGACCAGTAATACCCACACTGCAAGATCTTATGAGCAATCTGACTACACTAGGGTGCCCATCAAAAGGCGATGAATGACACACCTCGACTATACTTATCATTTCAACCTTAGGCACACAATGACGAATAATACCATCAGCACAAACACGAAACAAGTAAGACTCATCCTAAAATAATTTCTTGACATCAGACATGAATTTTTTTCTTTGGTGGAATGACAATTCCGACGGAACCAAATTACTTGCCAAGTAGTTAGCAAAATCTGTGAACAAAGCGATAAGATCATAAGAAGAAGACAATAATTGTTCATCAGGGAACGCATCATTAATCTCAACTCCATCCTCTAACTTTATCATAGCATCCTCATCTAGTCTGGACAAATGATTAGCAACTTGATTTTATGTTCCCTTTCTCTCCTTAACCTCACAATCAAACTCTTGCAGCAATAGTACACATCTAATCAACCTTAGTTATGCATCATTTTTAGCCGTCACATACCTCAATGCAGAATGGTCAGTATGCACTATGACCTTAGTACCAAGCAAGTAGGATCTAAATTTCTCAAATGAGAAAACCACCGCAGGGAGATCTCGTTCATTTACTATATAGTTTTTTTGAGCCACATTCAGATCTTTGCTGGCATTGTAAATCGGATGAAGAATCTTCTCTCACCTCTGTCCTAATACTACCCCAAGTGCCACCCCACTCGCATCACACATCACTTCAAACGGTAGTCCCCAATCCTGTGAAATAATGATAGGTGCCGAAGTTAACTTCTCTTTCAACTCTCCAAATGCTCTCAAACAAGCATCATGAAACTCAAACTTACACTCTTTCTCAAGTAACTTGCACAATGGGTGTGCAATTTTCAAGAAATCTTTTATGAACCTTCTATAGAAACCTGCATGCCCAAGAAAACTTCTAACACATTTTACAGAGATGGGTGGTGGAAGCTTTTATATTACCTTAACTTTGGCTCTATCGACCTCATTACTTTTCTGCAAAATTCGATGACCCAGAACTATACCCTCATTTACCATGAAGTGGCACTTTTCCTAGTTGGGCACAAGATTGCACTCTTCACACCATTTTACTACTTCCGCCAAATGTGCTAAACAATCATCAAATGAGTCACCTACCACAAAGAAATCATCCATAACTACCACTATCATGTCCTCCACCACATCTAAAAATATCGACATCATACAACGCTGGAAGGTCGCTAGAGCATTACATAACCCAAATGACAACCTTTTGAAGGCGAAAGTCCCATATGGACAAGTGAAGGTGGTCTTATCTTGGTCTTCCAAACCTATGGAGATTCAATTGTAGCCCGAATGCCTATCTAGAAAACAATGCCAACCCTTACCAGCAAGACGATCCAACATTTGGTCCATAAAGGCATCGGAAAGTGATCTTTCTCCGTCCATGCATTTAGCTTGCGGTAGTCCATACACACTCTCCACCCAGTCACTGGCCTCATCGGAACAAGTTCATTTTTAGCATTAGGAACCATAGTGATCCCTCTTTTCTTTGGCACACACTGAACAAGGCAGACCCAACTTTTAACAACAATGGGATATATAACTCAAGCATCCAACCATTTAATAATCTCTTTTTTCACAACCTCTTGAATAGGGAGGTTAAGTCTTCATTGATACTTAATACTTGGCTTGTTGTCTGGTATGAGTTGAATATTGTGAGAACAAATCCCCAGAGGAATCTCAATAATGTCCACAATAGTCCATCCAATAGCCCTCTTAAACCACTTCAGTACCGATACCAAGGCATCTATTTTCCCTTCACTCAAGTAAGCAGCATTGATCACAGTCAAAGTGCTATTTTGTCCCAAGAATACATACTCGCAAGTGGGATGGAAGAACCTTAAGATACAGTTTTGGAGGCTCGTCAATAGATGGTTTTGCAGGTGTGGTGTCACGATTCTCCATATCTAATTCCAACCACTTTGGCTTAAAACAAAACTCAAACCTATCAAGTGCAGCAACTAGATCATTGATGTTTGCGTAATAAAGACACAACTTCCAATGCAAGTGTCTACGATCGTACAATAGTTTAGCAACCCAACCAAGGGTTGGGATCCTTCCCAAGAGAGTGGTTTTGAGAATTAATAGAAAAATAAAACTTAGTTCTAACTAGTCATAGCTAAAGACATTAACGATTAAAAACATTGTAAATTAAAGGGGGACACAAGAGAGTCAATTAACAAACAGTAAATTAAACAATGATTTCTAAGCAATGAGAGGGGATTCTTGGGATGTGATGGGAATACGATTTAAGCTAGATTATTGGGTACATGCTTTCTATAGAAGATTCATAGAATAATTATGACTAGGCTAGACTTTAAGGGGTATAAGCTCTCTCTCGAGCAACTTACCCCGTTTCAAGCGGGTTCCTCTCGGACACCCACTTGCCGCATGAAGAACTTCTTCCATCGTAACCCACTCACTCTCTCGAGTTAAGTGTGTGGACATGGGTCTACGGTTCACTCTCTCGAGCTGAACCTCATGTCGACCCACTCGTACAAGCCATCAATTTAGTGCTCTTAGTTTTACGACCTCTCTTTCAAGCAAGCCGAAAACACATATATGAGATTATATTTGCAACTACAACCTCATTAAGTCCATCCACAACCACTAAACAAAATCACAATTAAACTACGATTAAACTATAAGCAGGCAAGACCCAAAAATTATCTTAACCCATATTCACTAAATAACACCCCAAGAATTGGGGGTTTTAGCCACACATTTATAAGAGATAGAAATTTATACCAAATTGAGATTGCATTCAACTGGGTATGAAGATTTAAGTCTTGATACAAGACAAAATCAAAGAACCCAAGAGACCCGAATCCAAATCTTGAAGATGAAACCCTTTGGATCTTCAAGTTTTCAAAACCCTATCAAGCTTAGAGCAAAAATATCAAAAAGTACTATTTTATATGAAAATTATAATAATTGTTCGACACTTAAAACTACAACTCTAACTAGTATTTATAGTTTTCACAGATTTGTGCTGCAGCGGATCATTCGACTTCGTTAGTAGAAAACGACGATCAACTCAACGATCCGCCATTTGGTAGGTTTCATCGTCATCTTGCTCTATCCTTCAACATCGTCGTGTTTTGGATCGTTGGGTGATATAATACTGCTTCGCGGAACTACTCGGCGACATGCCAACTACTCCTTTTCACCGCCGATTTGATCCTTTCTTTCAGGGCTCAGCACACTGGAACAAAAGGCGAGGATAAGACCTTTTGGCGACTCGCCGAATGGGTTCGGCGATTCTCAGATCTTCATTTCTTCATTATTTCAGTTGCCTTTGTTCCTTTTTACTAAGTAGTGTTCATGCTTTCCCTCAAACTCCAAATACTTGAAACTTAAGGGTTTTCATCAGATATTGAGACAAAATATGCATTTGAGGACACTAATTCTATCAAAATATAACCCTAAATGAGTCCAATTTGTGGACTCATCAACACCCCCAACTTAAACTTTTGCTTGTCCTCAAGCAAACTCAAGTTCAGCCGTTCAAAAAGGATGTCTCGAACAGTGCTATATAAGACTCAATCATGAATGCACACAACAAGACTCAATTTACTTATGCAAAGATCAAATGTGCACTCAAAGATTCAAGTTGTGACTCACCACTATTAAAGAATCTCATGCTCACAATACTTGCATTAAATGCAAGTTCAAGCTCAACTATAGTGTTCAAATGCCCTCACACAAAGAATGATTCCATATTCACACACAAAGGTTTAAACATTTAAAGTTCCGAATCAAATGCAACGCTCACACTCACAACGAAGAACACAATTCATAATTTCACCCATAGGTTTGCCCGTATTTTCCAATCAACACTTGCTTCAGCTCACTCAAGATCAAGAAGGTATTTTCATGGCTTGTAATGGGGTTGAGTGCAAAGGTATGGTCATTTAGGCTCAGTGACTTTCATCCTCATGAAATGTGGTACTCACAACAATTCCTTTCGTCTTCCTTCATCATATTCTTTAGTGCTCATAAGTCATCCTTTTATTCACTTTCCATGAATTGTTTGGAAACCCCATTTCTCTGTTCTCTCTTTTTTTTATATGGAGGGGTTCCATTTTTCTCAACACCATTGGTTAAAGGAGACTTTCCTTGCACTTCTTGACTTTCCCTTTTCTTTTCACCACACCCCCAACTTAGGCTTTTGGCCTAAGTTGGCTATTTAATCAACCACAAATCAAGAGGATTATAGGTAGTGGATTAAGAGAGGTCTAGTTTTCATTAATTTTCTTCCAAAGAAAGGTAAGGCTCAAGGGGTGTTCAAAAGCGGTTCACACACTCACAAGGTAGGCCACAAAAGAGGTATATGTCAAATTGGCTCACAATCTTAGAAGTTGCCTAAGATCATATCAAGAAATAGCATCACTTAGTTGACTGAACCAACGGGGTAAATTCTAGGATTCATCATGCATAGTTCACAGTTAAGCTCATCACACTAGGCATTCACACTATAAGTCAAACAAGAATCCACACTTTTGCTAGTATGCAATGATCATCACAAGAGACTCAATTTGATACCAGGCTAGTCATAACGAGATGCAAAGAGTTCGTATATTGTCTATGCAACTTCATTTGGCCTCATCGTAGCCGCGCATTCATGCTCGTTCGATTGAGAGCACCATTTAAGTCATCGGTATTGATCAAAATCGAGACTCAAATTTTGCAAAAGAACAGCCACATTCAACACACGAGAGGTGGTAAAAATTTTCGAACTGGTCAAAAATCATTTTGCAATTTAATATAAACGGAGCCACAAGCTCAAACATCCACAGAAAGTAGTGTAAACACAAATTTAAGCACAAAGCCCAAATATAAACAAAGGAACTATGCACAAAGGTGGGCCTCACCCCACCACAAATGAAAAACATTTGTCATCAAATGCAAACAAAAATATGCAAAAGTGAAACAAAGTAAGATAGAGAGGGAGGTAAATTGGGAGTCTTATCTATACAGTTGCTCCATCTGTCTGGGTATTAGTGCCCAATGTATCACTCTGATCCTGGGTCTCAGTACCTGATGAGTCCATAAATTGGACTCATTTAGGGCTTTATTTTGATATAAATAGAGTCCTCAAATGTTTATTTTGTTTCAATATCTGATGAAAACTCTTAAGTTTCAGGTATTTGAAGTTTTAGTGGAAGCATGGACACTTAGATGCAAAGTGGAACAAAAAGGCTGAAAAAGAACGAAGAAGCTGAAACCTAAGCATCGCCAATCACACTTGGCGATTCACCGAAGGGACGCACTCCGCTATTTGTTCGAGTACGCGAAGCCTTGAAGGAGCAGGATCAAAAAGGCGATGAAAGGAACAGTCGACATTTCACCGAATAATTATGTGATGCAGTGCTAAGACACCCAATGACACAAAGCACGACAATGTTGAAGGCTAGTGCAAGAAGGCGACGAACTACACCAAAGGAGGAATCGCCGAGTTAATCGGCGATTCCGACTAACCTCGCCGAAAGATCTGCCAGCACTATTTTCTGGAGTCTATAAATACTAAACTTGTTATTAATTTTTAAAGAGTCGAACATTTATTTTAATTTTCACAATAGAATAGTACATTTTGGGATATTTTCTCTCAAGTTTGGAGAGGGTTTTTGGGAGACTTGAAGAAAGAAGGATTTCATCTTTCCTAAGTGGGAAGTAGGTCTTCTCCATTCTTCTTTATTTGCTTAAATCAAGGTTTAATTCTCTATACCCATTTGATTTTAGTATCATATTAGGTGTATTTTGTTATTTCTTGATGTGTGGCTAAAAACCCCCATTCTTGGGGTGTGTTTTAGCAAATATTTGTTGATATTGTTGTTGGGTCTTGCTTGCTGATGGGATAGATGTATTTTAATGGTGATTTCACCTAATGGTTGTGGTTTCATTTAATGGGTTTGTAGTAGCAAATATAAAACCACCCATGTGTTTTCGGATTTCCCGAGAGGGAGGTCGCGAAACCAAGACCGCTAGACTGATGGCCTAAGGAGTGGGTCGACATGAGGTTCAGCCCGAGAGGGTAAACGCTAGACCCATATCCTAACACTGTGCTCGAGTGATTGAGTGGGGTAAGGCGTAGGCTGACCTTCATGCCGCAAATGGGTGTCCGAGAGGAACACATTTGAAACGGGGTAAGTTGCCCGAGAGGGAACTTATTTCCATCTAAAGCTTAGCCTAGTCACTATTATCTTGCAAATTTCCTATCGAAATCATGTACCCAATGATTTATCTCAACTTGTATTGCAGTCACACACCAAGAACTTGTCCCGATACTTGATTTTCTTGTTATTTTTGTTGTTTTTTTTACTACTTGTGACAAAACCCCCATTTGATATTTGACACCTTTGTGTCACCCCTTTTAATTTACAATGTTTTTAATCGTTAATGTCTTTAGCTACGACTAGATGGAACTTAATTTTATTTTTCTACTAATTCTCAAAACCACTCCCTTGGGACACGACCCCAACCTTTAGTTGGGTTACTATATTATCGAGGATCATAGACACTTGTATTGTAGGTTAGTGTCGTTGGTCACGATAAGCATAAAAAATGTGGCCGCTTTCGGGGAGTGGTGTTATTTGGGAATTCTTAGTTAAGTAGAATTCTTGATTTCACTTAGTTTTAGCTTTACTAATCTTAGTGGTAGTTTTGATTTGTTTGTGTGAAGACCAACGCAGAGAAACAAAAATGGATGAGCACTATGGATATCACACAAATCATCCTTTTCTGAAGCTATTGAACCTCAGGGATAACCTACTGACGCTCAAACAGGCAAGGGAGGAAACAATTCTGGAATTGTGGTGTAGATTCAAAGCAATTTTGCAGACATGTCCATCCCATGGAATGACTGATAAGACACTACTGGATTGCTTCTATTGGGGTCTCGAACTTGAAAATAGAAGCATAGTTGAGCACCTTTTTGAAGGCGGAATGTTAAACCAACCCTATGAAGTCGTTGCAACACTACTTAATAAAATGGTTGAAACCATCAAAGAAGCTCAAAAGAAATATGAATGGGAAAAATTGGTGGCGCAAGAAGATGTTCAATCCAAACGGGTGACGGGACTGGAAGAGCAAACCAGGGAGAAAGAAAAGAACTTCTCCCTTCAAGAGTAGAAACAGGGAAACAGGCATAAGGGTATGCAAAGTAACGATACCTCCTCACTCATCCAACAAAAACTTGATGAACATGATAAGAAACTGAATGACATAAAGGACAACATTGATATGCTAAACGAAGTAACTACTTCAAACTCCATGACCATTCAGTTGCAAGATGCTCAAATCACCCATATTATGACGGGTCACTATCCTCCGTTCGCTGAAGATTCACCTAATTACACCATGGGTGATTCTGAGGACGAAGAGTAGTCTTTGACTTGCGTCGTGCCGCGATGTTCACTCAGGCGTTGTTTGGGAGGCAACCCAAAACCCCATATTATCTTATATTTGTATACTAGTAAAATAATAGTGTCTTAGTTTTACAGATTTAAGTGTGGTACGTGTCAAAGAGGTGCAGAATGGTGAGCAGCAGACCCATTTGGCGAGTAGCCGGCGATCAATGATATTTCGTCGTTTGACTCAAGGCACCCTCTGAGCTTGGAGTCGGTAAAACTCAGCGAGCTCAGGAAGGTTTCAGCAATCCGCCCACCTGATCGGCGACCCCGATAGTCACCACCGTTTGAACATGTGGCTGCTTAGAAGTTCTGTAAAACTCGACGAAGTAAAAATTTGTTTTGCGAAGCGCTGAATCTCCCAGAAGTCAAAGCGCTATCACCAAATGGGAACGAATGGGATAAGCTATAGGCCGACACACAAAAAGGTAGTTGATTAATCACTCGAACGCGTGGGTTGAAGATAGGTGCATTGGAATGCTAAGAAAAGTTGTACAGAGCTTGATGAATCACTCATAAATGCACCAAACGCCCCTAACCCCTAACATACCTTCTGCTTTATGCAACATCTGTTGAAGGACTCCAACTTGAAACAGCTACCTAACCAGGATTATTCTCTAGCCCTATCTCTATCTTTATTTAATTTGACCTCAGGATTATGGTTATAAATTTGAGGACAAATATTTTTTTTGTGTGGTGGGGTGAGGCCCACACCCTTTATGCTGATAGTTGTGCTTTGTGTATATATTTGGGTTGTTCTGTTTTAAATTGTTGCTACACTGCTTTTCTATGGATGTTTGAGCTTGTGGCTCCACTTATTTTTTTATTGCAAAATGATTTTTACAATACCCTAATTCCCTATACCCATTTGATTCTAGTATCATTTTAGGTGTATTTTGTTATTTCTTGATGTTTCGCTAAAAACCCTATTTTGGGGTGTGATTTAGCAAATATGTGTTGATATTGTTGTTGGGTCTTGATTGCTGATAGGATAGATGTATTTTAATGGTGATTTCACCTAGTGGTTGTGGTTTAATTTAATGGGTTTGTAGTTGCAAATACAAAACCACCCATGTGTTTTTGACTTGCCCGAGAGGGAGGTCGCGAAACCAAGACCGCTAGACTGATGGTATCCTAATGAGTGGGTCGACATGAGGTTCAGCCTGAGAGGGTGAGCCCTAGTCCCATATCCTAACACTCAGCTCGAGAGAGTGAGTGGGGTAAGGTGTAGGCTGGCCTTCATGCCGCAAATGGTTGTCCAAGAGGAACGCATTCGAAACGAGGTAAGTTGCCCGAGAGGGAACTTATTTCCATCTAAAGCTTAGCCTAGTCACTATTATCTTGCAAATTTCCTATCGAAAGCATGTACCCAACGATTTATCTCAACTTGTATTGCGGTCACACCCCAAGAACTTGTCCCCATACTTGATTTTCTTGTTTTTTTTGTTTTTTTTTTTTACTACTTGTGACAAAAACCCCATTTGATATTTGACACCTTTGTGTCACCCCTTTTAATTTACAATGTTTTTAATCGTTAATATTCTTTACCTACGACTAGTTGGAACTTAATTTTATTCTTCTACTAATTCTCAAAACCACTCCTTTGGGACACGACCCAACCTTTAGTTGGGTTACTATATTATCGACGATCGTAGACACTCGTATCGTATGTTAGTGTCGTTGGTCACGATAGGCATCAGTACCCGGAGTCGCCTCAGAAGAAACAGCAGTACCAGACCCACTAGGAGCTGCAAAGGGTGTATCCGCCAAAAAGGCATGTACAGCTGCATAGAATCTTCGGGCCCATGAAGGAATATAGGGGCCTCGGGGAGTAGTCTCCCTGTCAAAAATCTTCCTTTTGCCCTTGCTTTTATTTCCAAGTGGAGGTTCTTGTCTTACCTTCTTGGGAGAATTTGACCCCTGCCCCCCCCCCCCCCCATCATTTATTATGATATCCCGTGCTCTTTTCTGGGGTGGCATGACAATATTGGTCTTTATCATATCTCGTGATACTCAGACTTCTCCCTACTAGACTCAACAACGCAAGCACAACCCCACAAGATTAAATCGATTTTAAGGCACAAAAATATGGGATTTTAACAATATAAACACTACAGGCAAGATTTTCACAAGAATAAACATAAACAATTAAGATCAGAGAGGCCCAACACACATCACTAAGATAAGATCATTGCAAATGAGTACAAAATTGCTAAAAATAAATTTGCGGTTCGGAAAACCAACCTTAGATGCCGATTAAAATACTTTTGAAATGCTAGGCGGCAATGTAATCCAACTCTGAGCACCAATCAACAACTCAAATACATTAAAAACGCAAGAAATATAGAAAATATTAAATGCGTGCGACTTTGTAAAGGTCTATAGTGAGGGAAAGTGTAGAGTTTAAGAGTTTAAACATTTGGCCTTTAAAGAAACCGTCCAGTTCTCACCCATTCAGTGACATTAGTCGTAGTCGCCGATCCATTAAGCGACTCGCCGAGTGGATACTTACCTCACCGAGTTTTACTGGACCTCCAGTTAAACTGGGGGTCCAAATGGCGGACTAGATCGCAATCACTGACCAGGTCAGCGATTCGCCAATAGTTTCCTGGGCATGCCGAGTTTTACAAACTCCACTTTGAAGTTGTCTTTAGTCCAACGGCAGTCTAAGTCGGGGTCGCCAGCTTCTTCAGCGATGTGCCGACTGCACCTTTGGCTCGCCAATTTGCACTTTTCACTCACTTTCCACACTTCGACCTACACAAACAAAACACCATTATTTCTTAAAGAAAAAATAAAGCGGTAAAGCCTTGGGTTGCCTCCCAAGAAGTGCCTTACTTAACGTCATGGCACGATGCAACTCCTCACTCAAGTTCCATTAGTTAGGTTTGCCTCATTTTCATTAGGCCACCTCTCTTTTGGCTCTGGGTAGAGAGAAGATAGCACTAGGTCCATTTGGTACCTATAGTTACCATTCATACTCATATTTCCTAATGCAATACACAATCAAGCAAAATAAAACTAAAAATTAAGTAAGTGTAACTATAATTAACAAGAACAAAAATTCTACTTAACTACAAATCCTCAGCTAACACCACTCCCCGGCAGCGGAGCCATTTTGATATTTGCGTAATCAAGACATAACTTCCGATACAAGTGTCTACGATCGTACAAAATAGTTTAGTAACCCAGCCAAGGGTTGAGATCGTTCCCAAGAGAGTGGTTTTGAGAATTAATAGAAAAATAAAACTTAGTTCTAACTAGTCGTAGCTAAAGACATTAACGATTAAAAACATTGTAAATTAAAGGGGGACACAAGAGTGTCAATTAACAACGGGGGCTTTTGTCACTAGTAAGTAAAAACAACAAAATAAACAAGGATTTCTAAGCAATGAGAGGGGATTCTTGGGATGTGACGGGAATACGACTTAAGCTAGATTATTGGGTACATGCTTTCGATAGAAGATTCATAGAATAATTATGACTAGGCTAGACTTTAAGGGGAATAAGCTCTCTCTCGAGCAACTTACCCCGTTTCAAGCGGGTTCCTCTCGGACACCCACTGGCCGCATGAAGAACAATCTCCACCTTAACCCACTCACTCTCTCGAGTTGAGTGTGTGGACATGGGACTAGGGTTCACTCTTTCGAGCTGAACCTCATATAGACCCACTCGCACTGGCCATCAATTTAGTGGTCTTAGTTTTACGACCTCTCTCTCAAGCAAGTAGAAAACACATTTATTAGATTATATTTGCAACTACAACCTCATTAAGTTCATCCACAACCACTAAACGAAATCACAATTAAGCTATGATTAAACTATCAAAAAGCAAGACCCAACAATTATCTTAACCCATATTCGCTAAATCACACCCCAAGAATTGGGGGTTTTAGCCACACATGTATAAGAGATAGAAATTTATACCAAATTGAGATTGCATTCAATTGGGTATGAAGATTTAAGTCTTGATACAGGCCAAAATCAAAGAACCGAAGAGACCCAAATCAAAATCTTGAAGATGAAACCCTTTGAATCTTCAAGTTTTCAAAACCCTCTCAAGCTTAGAGAAAAAATATCAAAAAGTACTATTCTATATGAAAATTATAATGATTGTTCGACACTTAAAACTACAACTCTAACTAGTATTTATAGTTTTCACAGATTTGTGCTGCAGTGGATTAGTTGGCGTCATTAGTCGAGATCGGTGATCTGCCTTTTGGTAGGTTTCATCGTCGTCTTGCTCTATCCTTCAGCATCGTCGTGTTTAGGATCATTGGGCGACATAGTACTGCTTCATGGAACTTCTCGGCGACAAGCCGACTAGTCCTTTTCACCACCGATTTGATCCTCTCTTTCAGGGCTCAGCACACTGGAACAAAAGGCAAGGATAAGACCTTTTGGCGACTCGCCGAATTGGTTCGGCAATTCTCAGATCTTCATTTCTTCGTTCTTTCAGCTGCCTTTGTTCCTTTTTGCTAAGTAGTGTCCATGCTTTCCCTCAAACTCCAAATATCTTAAACTTAAGGGTTTTCATCAGATATTGAGACAAAATATGCATTTGAGGACACTAATTCTATCAAAATATAGCCCTAAATGAGTCCAATTTAAGTTAAATAAAACTATATGAATACTTATGTTTAAAAAACATTATATATAATTTAAAAGGAAATTACATACATGGAAGATTGTAGGATTATACTGAATATGTTGTAGTAGTAATAAAGGGACAAATGTCACGACCCAGGCCGTTGTGATTGACTCCCACACTAACCCTCCGATGGAAAAATCATTGATACTAATTAGCTAACCAAGAACTACACAACTTAATCAAAACTAAGATATTTAAAGATACAAAAATAGGTTTAAATGATAAAGGAAAAATAGGGAGTTCCCATAAACTCCAAAAGACTAACCAAACAAATAACTAAACATTGCGGAAATTATTCCCTACAACATGAAGGTCAATGTACCAAAACTCTAACAAGGAACCATAAGTCTAAAGGAATGGGTACAACCTAATTAAACATATGAATAACTAACTAGAAAGTCTGAGTCCGAAAAGAAATGGACTAAAACATAGAGAACTGATGGCAGCCTAGAAGAACTAGCTCACCCTTGAATTCGAATCGATCACTTGTCTTCTAAACGAGGTTTGTCAATAGCCGCCTGAAGACCTGCCCTGTACTCAGCAAAGAAAGAGCAAGTGCATTATCAGTACACAACCACAATGTACTGGTAGGATCACGCGGCTATCCCAATAGATGAAACATATACAAGTAATCACAACATAATAAAACAGGCATAGACCGAACATATACAATATCAGTCATCATATCAGGATAAACGAACAATTTCACATCCTCAAAATACATCTACATGACAAGTCAATGGTCTTCTCATGGAACCCACACCCAAACTGTTAGTGTACCGGTACGTGGTACCCGATCCAAGTTAGTGTGCCAGACGTGACACCCGATCCCATATATGCGCTAGAACGTGGTACCCGATCCAAGTTAGTTTTTTGGAATGTAACACCCGATCATTCGAAAAGCCACAATCACAATCACAATCACAATGTATATTATCATAATCATGCAATCAAGTGTTGATTCATGGCAAATAATCATTCGTTCATACTCATTTATGATTAGTGTGATCAATAATGCAACATTCACATACATACATGCAATAAAATGAAGTAATTACTAACATACATCACACCAACATGAAATCACAACCATCACCTACCTCGAACAACGCTTGAACCCTCCTAAAAAAATGATTCTTCCCCTTCCGAATTCTTTCCGCTTGCTCTAGGTCTACAAACAATCAATTCAATACGGGGGATCAATAATTAAGGTCTAATTTACCCAGATTATGACAAACTCAATAACCCAAGACCCAAATTATGATCCTAATGTGCAGCTAGGGCTTTTTCCCACAATCCAAAATAGTTCAAAACCCTTCTCCAACAATAATTACCACGAACCTACATTTTACGAATCGAAAAACAGATTTGGGAGTAAAAATCTTAACTTTAGCCTCAAGAATGGTAAAAATTGTCAAGAAGTCGCCATGGTTCGTCTCCTAACTATTAAGAATGAAATTTGCAGAATAATGGCATTTTTGGGGTTTATTTTCGACTTAAGTCGCGACTAGCCCGCTATGATGGCCACTATCCCGCGACAGCGGCCCCGCCCAAGCGGAATAAATCCCGCCCTGGCACCTTACATGGAGACAGAACCTCGCAATTAGATTTTCAAACCTCCATTTCACAACACACCTTAATCCCATGACACTCACAAACTACTCTCTCACGCTAAGATCAATTTCGGGAGTTCTACTCACCCGAATTCAATTCTGTAAAGTCGTAGGGTTCCTTAACGTCTTAGCTATCCACTCATGTAATCAAATTCATTAATAGATCTCTCATTCGCTACCAGATCTTCCTAGACCTCACAGACTCTGATTTCGTCCAAATTTGGACTAGGCTAGGAAATTTCAAGTTACTACCAAAAAGTTTTCTGACCCAAAAAATTTCCCCGAAGGCTTTTCTATAATGACGGAACAAGTCGTAACAAAAAAGGTCTGAAATATATTCCCAAACTTTGAACATGACCTTTTACCCCCCTGAACTATTTAATAGTGTATTTTAAAGGTACATCATAAATATTTCATCATTATAAATAGTAACTTGTCCACGTGGGCACATATATACCTTTAAAATACACTATTAAATAGTGTAGCGGGTAATAGGTCCTCCCCGAAATTTGGGATTGCTCCAGTAATTTCAATCAAAGTTTGGATATATTTTGAACCCTTTTCCCTAGTAATAAACATAGATGAACGATTGAAATTGTCAAGAGTATAAAGGTATAAATATTTTTCACATTATAATCAAACAAATACAAATTGATTTTTAAAAATAAAATAAAATGAATTTGTGGGGCCACACACGAAACAAAACTTTTTGTGACTCTTGAAAAGGAAATTTGGACTCCTCTAGACAAATTATTTTGACAATTATAAATTTACAATTTTTCCCATAAATAATGTTTAAACTTACAAAATTGTGATTGGTCGTCCTAATCATGACTCTTCTATGGAGATAAGTGACACATGTATGGCATTTGTTGCCAATTGTCACAACTTTATAAGAAATTTAATATATTATTTAATTAATCACTTTTAGTTTACTAAGTATATATTTGTATGATTTGTATACATGTAGTCTCATTGTGGAAAATTTATTTCTTTAATTACGTAACAAAAATACCACGTTACTTCTAAAAGCTTTAACTGAAGACACATACAGTGATGTGATACACAGGTTTTTTAACTTGAGAAAAGTACTATAGATCTA
The DNA here is from genome assembly GCA_029582645.1 of Solanum megistacrolobum. Lineage (NCBI taxonomy): Eukaryota > Viridiplantae > Streptophyta > Magnoliopsida > Solanales > Solanaceae > Solanum > Solanum megistacrolobum. The sequence goes on from JAJOON010013451.1 coordinate 23,154, forward strand.
TTAGCTTAAAACTTTTAGAATTAAAGAAAATGTAATCAAAGGAATCATCATATCGACGGATAATGGACAAAAATAATTACACCATTAGTTTATTTTTAGAAATACTTATTTCTCTTAATATATTCACTTTTTATTAATATTTAAATAATAATAAAAAATAGTATGATATGGTAACTTGAACTCTAAATTAATTATAGGAGTTTGTTTAGGATTCTTCTTTGGTTGCCAAAGATAAGAAGATTTTTTCACCACTTTAGTGTCCTGATTATTTTCACCTTGTTCTCCATCAACACCATTGAAGCAATTTGAGACAATCATCAATTGTACCTCTTTGCTCTTTTTTTTTCTTTTTAAAATCTAAATTAATTAATCTTATAAAAAAATTATTCAGAACTTATCAAGTCTTCTTTCTAACATGAAAAAGTTTTTGGATAGGTGCTTCCATTGCTTCAGACTATGTTTTCTCTTCTTAGTTATTTCAATCGACAATACAAAAATTAATTTTAAACAAACTTTGATCCATATACCTTCATATGTATTCCAAATTATTCAAGATCCTCAAACCAATTTATTTAAGTAATACTCAAATTGAAGTCGATAGTAAAAATAATATTTGAGCGTTTTTTCAAAAAAAATATCTTAAATCTGTAGAATGTGTTTTAAAAAAGAAAAAGAAAAAGAGAAGCTAAAAAATCATTAATTTTAAAATATAATAATTAAATTAAGATAAATAAATATTTCTAAAATTGAAGTGACGGTATAATTTTCTCGTCAACTGTCAGTTGATAGCAGTTAATCTCTTCATTTTTACTTTCTTTGTTACTTATCTCTTACGTCATTCCATCGATGCCCTTCAATAACACTTCTTATCTATTACATAATATCACATGTGCTAATATAAAAGAACTTAGACTCTTGGCTTTTGAATACCGTACCATGATTTCTTTGTCAAATAACATAGAAACTATCTCATAGGCTTTGAAGATAAAGAAGGCGTGACAAAATTCCCTTTATATGGACAAGCGATTTATTTTGATGGAAACTAGACTCATAGACCTTTATTTTTATGGATGCCAAAATTTCTAACTCCCCAAAAGATATGCTCGTTCAAAATTTTACCATACTCATGATCACTTCAATAACTCCTCCATAATGAACACTTTAACTTGAAATATCATTAAAGTCTCATTTTGGCCTCAAACTTAAGTCTAACACTTAAAATGACTTAATGAGAGGGTTCCTAGGTATAGTTACCAATTTGTAACTTTATTATCCCGATATCACACTAATTTGTCGCTATTTACAAGTTAAACATTGTATTAGAAGGTATAGGGTGTAACAATGATTATTCAAATGATGTTTTCACGGTACAAAGTTTTAAAAGTTAATTACTTTTGGAACACTGACTAAAGCTTGATTGGTGATTAAAAAAGTGATAATGTGCACATTTCATTCCATTTTAAATTATTTAAACCCCATTAATTCTTTGGATTAGTTGTTCTATTCTCTTTTTATATGATGTTTAGTTTGATACACAATTTTAAGAAATAAATAAAGTTTTTTGAAGTTTGTGGTCTGATGAAAATAGTGATTGGTGTGGCTATAAAATTGTTTTAATATAATTAAAATAATAATTTTAAAATTAACTTTTTTCCAACTTGAGAAAGTTAACACTTTTTATGAGACAAACTTAAAAACACATTATCTAAATTAAAATTGAGTGGGTAATTGCCAATATTTTTTTTTTCATTCTTGATCTAATTTTTTCTATTAGCTAGAAATTTTTAGTGGTTAAGCTCGTTCCAATACACATGGAAAATAAAGGTTGAGCCATTTGTTCCATTTTTTTGTTGTCACATTCATATGACTTCATTTCTTTATTTTTTTTTCTTTCCACTTAGCTTTTTGCTCTTACTTTTTCCAACAATTTTATGAGTTGTGACAAGGCAGATGGTGGAGACTTGTGGTTGACAAATGCCAATGCTGAGTATGTAAACATTATGATTTTGTTGGAATTATGGTGAGTTATGATTTTGATTATTATCAAATATAATAGCTTAGTGTCTTAAGTTAATTTTTATATAGTTCTTGACACTTCATTCTGGCGGAACTAAGATTACATTCGCGTAAAATATTTATTTTATAAAACTTGAGTCTTGACGAATCATATGACTAAATTGATATAAAAATCCTGCCAAGATTATTATATTTATTACTAGTTTATGGACACGTGCAAGTGTATCTTATAATAACTGTTACTCCCTCCATTTCAAAGAGAATGATATAGTTTGACTTGCCACAAAGATTCAGAAAATAAAGATGATTTTTCAATTTTGTGGTTCTAAATTAATGTTATGGAAAATGTACCAAAATTCCCTTTAATCTTGTGGTCTTAAACATGTTACGTAGAAAACTGACATTGAAATGTTGCCAAAAAAAGAAAATAGGTCTTTTTTTTTTGTAAAGCAGAACATTCCTTTTTAAACGGACGGAGTATGAGTTCTGAATATAAAGTTTTAACTATGTCTACATTTCAAGACTATTTATTTGACAAGAGAGTTGCTCGGATGGTAAACACCCTTCACTTTAAATTCTATGATTGTGAGTTTGAGCTACCAAGGGACTAAAAAGATGAAATTCTTAAGGAGGAAAAAAAGAGACTAATTATTTGAAATGTAAAATAGAAAATTAAAAGGTAAAAAACTTTTGTTAATCGATTGAAGTTAGGATATAGTGTTTTCGTAACTCAATATTGCGTGTTAAGGATTTTAATTTATTACGAACACTTCAAAGCTAAAAATGCATATTAAAATTAAATCCAAAATAAAATCTAAGTAAAAAATAATGTACCTTTTTATAGATATAGAAACTGTCCAATGAATAAAGGAATTGAACTTGCATCCAATTTTTATTTTTATTTTAAATGGAAGTATCTTGTGCCTCCTAAACTTGTGTTCCTAATTTACTACCGTTCAAAAATATTATTGATATTTTAGAATAATAGGACGGAAATATTTATTGATTGTATTTAGAGGTAACTGGAATATATAATTGAGTCCGTGCTAGCACAGACCCAGTAACTATTTAAAAAATAAGTTTTGTTGTAGATAATATTTTTGCAATTAATATTAAACATTTGATTCTATGACAATAAAATTTGCAAAAATAGCTTTCAGCCATAGTTTTGCACAATAAATTATGACAATTTATCATAATTTTATGTTCAAATTTTGGTGATCTGTTAAAATTTGTGATTAAATATTTAAAGATTTGTTAAACTTTTTCCATAAATCCTGATGATTCGTTAGGATTTATGACAAGCCAAGTTTCACATACAAATTTAAATTTGTTGATAATTATTTTATTTTACAAAACTGCATATTATAAAATATTAAAAAGTTGCACTAATCATCATTTGTGAAAATAATACATGGATAAATTATGATGACATTTGTATGTCATACATGTGTTAGTTATGAAAGATTCAATTATTAATTTTAGTTATTCCATCCTTTATAATGCATAAAATAATATATAGTTTTTTTTCCAATTTATTTGGTATAAAACAACTTGAACCAAAAATGTCACTTAATATTTTTTCCTCTTTTCTCTCTCATGAAAAAAACCCTAACCAATATTGATTGATATCACCGGAATGGCTAATACGGCCACCGATCAGCCTTCTTGTAGTGCTGGTCCGGCATTATCACTATCACCTGAGTGCTCTTACATTTTACCATGAATTCCTTAACTACCAGTCCCGCTCCGAAAAATAGTATCAGAGTTATGGATAATAAGAAACATAGTAAGAAACATTTTGGGTTCTTTACTGGATAACGATTTCTTATGCTTCTTTAAGAGAGGTGTAATTTGAGCGTATCAAGAGGCCGGGATAATGTGAAGAGCTGAAGAACATGATTTACGCGAGAATTGTTGTCGGGTTGCTATTGTAGTAAATGTTCCTTTAAACGAGCAACTTCCCCCTATGACTCAGCCAGAGCAGTGCGGGATGTTTCAAGTTCAGCATGAGGAGCATCATTGTGCGCCCTAGCAGCATTTAGATTATTCAAAAAACTACTAACACGACTAGTAGCACGTGGAGAAACAGTAGGAACCTGGTTATTCTCAACAAGACACCTGCAATCAACAAATGTGGATCTAGTAAACATATCATTCCTATTCAGTGCTCTCCCTTCATCCAAAGGAACATTAAAGGCTTTAAACATATAGGTGAGATGGTTTCCAAAAGCTAACTCGTGAGGACCAGGTTTAGGGTCTGCAATCCGTGCCAAATGCTTAATCATGAGAGTGGGCTAGTTTATAGAGTCCTTATTCTCCAAGGCATTTGCAATCCCTATATCTCTGAAGGATACCTCATGTCTCCTATTCCCTCTAGGAAAAACTCCTTTATGCACTAGTTCATACGTGAACTCATGGAACCGTGACATCTCCTCTCTAAGAACCTTCCTAGGCTTAGAACTGACCCTCCCCTGAGAATATTTTGAAGTTAGCATGCAATTCACATCTTTGGACCACACATACTCTGATAACCCAACACTGGCTATGTTGAAAATCTTTCCAAGATGAACAGGATCAAACACCAGTTCCATCCAATTAATAGACGAAGTAACAACATTTCCCTCCAACACATTCAAATTCACATAGAATTCTACAACGTCATTCTCATTAACCATCAACCTAGTGTCAAGAAACAAATCTGCCTACCCCTGAAAGGTCAAAAGATCGAGAACCTTAATAATAGCCACTATTGTTTGGACTTCGGGATGAAATTTTCTACCATTTAGAACAACTTTAGACCCAAAATGCCTATCCTTCTCCATTGCCAAGTATTTGGCCATAGTTTGCCTCATTCTTTGGGACTGGGAAAAGGAGGCAGAGGGAATAGACTCAAACACTTCCTCTGGTTTAGAGTCAAGCATAATGGGTAATGAAAGAGGACGAACCAGAGACTTACCAGTACGACAACATTTCTTGAACTTTTCAGCCGCCTCCTAGAGTTGTTCCTAACTTGTACTTTAGCTTCTTTAATTACAAAGTTATACATTTGAGAGAGTTGCGTAGTAGAATACAAAAATAGATTAGTACTTACCTGTTAAGATAAGAACCAGTCCTTGACACATGAGAACCTTCGTACCATAATTATAGGAAACTAAGGGTAATATCACTAAACCTGATTAAAGAGCTTTCCCACTGTAGGTGTATTACTGAAAGAGGTACCAAGATGAGTTAGTTAGAATCATGAGCTGAGATCGCACTTCACAAGTCCTTTTTAACATGAGTGTTTATGGTATTGAGGAAGTTAGTCTTCATACACTTGTCCAAAGGCTAGTCAATTTCATTGAAAAGGTCTTCTTCCAAGTTTTTTGATGAAGATATCGACAACCTAGTGGTCCTCATTACTGCAGAATGTCATGATGATGAGTCATTTCTCCATATTGTCCTAGAGAAAGTGGTGACACACATCTATATGCTTCACACATTTTTGTTGAACCGTGTTCTTTGCCATGTCTACGACACTTATGTTGTCGCATTTGATGGGTATACAACCAACTTTGATTCCAAAATCCTTAAGTTGTTTCTTTATCCATAAAAGCTGGGAACAACAAGATGCAGCGGTGACGTTTCAGCCTCAGTAGTGGATAAAGCCACTGAGTTTTGTTTCCTTGTTTCCCAGGACATATGACATGGTCCTAGAAAGTGAGCCATTCCAGATGTATTTTTTCTGCCGACTAAGTATCCAGCTTAGTCTGCATCGGTGAACCCTACGAGATTGAACGAGTCTCCTATTGGATACAATAGCACCAGGTTCACTGTACCTTTAATATATCATATAATTCTTTTCACTGCCTTTAAATATGATTCCTTGGGACAAGATTGAAATGTTGCACACAATCCAATGTTGATTATGATGTTGGGCCTTTTGGTTGTTAAGTATAGGATATATCCGATCATACCCTTGTACTTTGTGTCATTTATCTGAGAGCCAGGTTCATTCTTATTAAGCTTGGTTGTTGTACTAATGGGAGTATCATTTGTCTTGGGCTCATTCATATCAAACTTCTTAAGTAGCTCCTTAATGTAATTTTGATGATGAACTGAGGTACCAGAGGGAGATTTATTAATTTGAAGTCCTAAGAAGAAGTTGAGTTCATTCATCATGCTCAACTCAAATTCACTACTCATAAGTTGTGCAAATTCAACTACAAGTTCTGCATCTGTTTCTCCAAATATAATATTATCTACATACACCAGGACAATGAGTAAATCTTTAAATTATTTATGAAGGAACGTGGTGTTATCTATCTTGCCTCTTAAGTACCCATGTGTGACAAGAAATCTAGACAGCCGATCGTACCATGCTCTTTGTGCTTGCTTTAGGCCATACAATGTTTTTTCTAATTTGTACATGAACTCAGGGTTAGCCAGGGGTTGTTTAACATATACCTTTTCTTGACGAAATCCCTTTAGGAAAGCACTCTTGACGTCCATCTGGTAGAGTTTGAACTCCATGTGAGACACAAAAGCAATCAACATCCTTCTTGCTTCCATTCTTGCTACGGGAGCAAATGTTTCATCATATTATATTCCTTCTTCCTTATTGTAATCCTGTACTACTAACCAGGATTTGTTGCGTGTGAGTTGCCTTTAATTATCAAGCTTATTTTGGTTCTATCACAAATCTATCATGCGGTCGGGGAGCCAGGTTCCAGACTTTTCTTCTTTCAAACTAAATTAGTTCCTCCTGCATGGCGATAATCCACTCTGGATCTAAGATAGATTCTTTGATGTTCTTTGGTTCAATCAAGGATAGATATGCGGAGAAGGCATATATTCCTTAGTTTTGATCTGGTATGAATCCCCGAATCCAAATGAGGGAGAATATTTTGTATTGGATGAGAACTCTGGTGTTTCTAGTTATTGGGATGATGGGTAAGTGTGTTTGTTTGAGGACGATGGACCGAGTTCCATAGCACTTTCTTCATCTGTTGTATATTATGTTGTAGCCAACTTAAGATCTCGTTTATCTCAGCAATCATCATCTGATTTTCTTTCTTCAAGTTGTTGTTGATTCGTCATGACTAAGTCCTCATGATTGTATTCCACCTTCCTTTCGATGGAGATGTTTTCAACATCAAAGATGACATGGACGCTTTCTTCTATACAATTTGTTCTTTTGTTAGATGCCTCATAGGCCTTGCTTTGTGATGATTATCCAAGAAACACTTATTCATTGCTCTTGGCATCGAATTTTCCTAAAGCATATTTTCCGTTGTTGTGTACGTAGTAGGTACACCTGAATGGTCAGAGATGTGTCAAGTTTGGCTTTCTTTCTTTCAATAGCTCATACAGAATTTTGTTTAACAATGATATGATCATGCACCTATTGATGATGTAACATGAGGTATTTATTGCCTCGGCCCAATAACACTTGGGGAGATTTCTTGATATCAACATGGTTTGGTCAAGGTCTTCGAGTGTTCTATTCTTGCGTTCAACTACACCATTATGTTGTTGTGTTCTTAGTGTGGAGAATTTGTGATCAACACCATTTGTGGCACAAAATTTTGGGAATTTTGAGTTTTGAAACTCTAATCCATGATCAGAAAGGATGTTGGTGATTTCACTATTAAATTTCTTCTTAATTAGTTTTGCGAAGATTTTGAACATGTTATATGTCTCATCTTTTGTTGCAAGGAATATGCCTTCACGTAAATCTAGAGTAGTCATCTACAATTACAAATACATACCTTTTGCCTCCTCTACTTTGTATGCGCATTGGTCCACATAGATCCATGTGAAGTAGTTCCAGAGGTTTTGTTGTATGTACCATCATTTTTGGCTTAAATGAGGATTTTACCTGCTTCTCTTGAATGCTCCATAGACTTGGTCACCATTGAATTTCTTTGTAGGTAGGCCCTTGACTAAGTCTTTCTCTATGAGTTTGTTGATTGTTGAATAACTGATGTGTCCCATTCTTTTGTGTCAGAGGAGGAAACTGTCAAACAACGTTAAGACTTTTGAGTGAGTTCTCTAAAGGGATCATGATGTCAGTTTTGTACACATTCTTGTCTCTTCTTCCGAGAAGGATCAGTTTCTAGAGGTTGAATATACCACTCTACATTCATCAGTGGTTAAAAAAAATATGTTTCTTTTGTCACACATTTGGATATACTCAGCAGATTATGTTGTAGTCCCTTCACATATTACACATTTCTACTCCTCGAGTATGATTTGGACCAACCTTTCCAATTCCTTGTATTTCTCCATTTTTCCCCCTTCCAAAGGCTAAATTTCCACCATTGAAGTCTCTTAGTAAGAGGAAGTTGTTTTTATCGCCAGTCATATGTCTGGAGCATGCAGTGTCCAGGACATTGATTCAGCTTTCCTCCCACTAATTCCTGCAAACTTTATTCAAAGGTTAGTTCTGGGTACCGAGATCCACTTGGGTCCCTGTTTATTAGAGAAAGGGTGAATGAGATTCTTCATAGCCCATCTTTGGAGAGGTTTAGATTAAGGAACCAGTTTCATGACACCTCTATAAGTCTTTTCAAGAAAATTTAGATTATTTTTATGTGCTATTTATTTTTTGATGCATGCATAGCTTTTATGTCTTGTTAATCCACAATGAGAACATAAGCAGACTATGTTAGGATTCTTAGTTTTAGAGGAAGTTTTGTCAAAACCTATTCATTGACTCTTTTGGATGCTATCAAATATGATGGAGGATTTGGTCCATCTCATACTATGCTCTGCTTCCATTTTGGTCGTATGCAGTTTTTCCTGAAGATCTTCATTACTTTTAATCATGGATTGTAAGTTATTACTTAACTCTTTTAACTTATTTTGAAGGTAGTGATTTTGATTTTCTAGATTCTCATCCTCTTCTCTTAGGGATGGATAATCTTTCATTATTATATTTCTTTTGGAGCAGGTGGATTGATATGCATTAATAAGAGGATAGAGTAAAGATTCTAGTTGCCATTTTGAGTAAGAGTCAAGATTTTCTTTAATATGATGAAAACTTACCTGATCATGCTTCTCTTCTTCTTCTGCTTCTTCTTCTTCTTCTTCCAGCCATTAGTGCCTAAAGTTTCTTGTTATTGATAGATGTTTCTTTCTTCGGCTAGTTAAGTTATGACAACCAGTGCAAGAAATTCATATTTATCAATTTTCTCGATGGAAAATAATGATTGTTTTTCGGTTTCCTTATCTTTAGACTCTTCTTCTGGCATGTTTCCCGTTGCATTGAATACTTTCTTCCTTGAGAGATATGCTTCTTGATTGGTCATCCATCTGTTCGTGGGAATGTATTTGTAATTCTTGATATCTTTTGCCATTTCTGAGGTGCTTCTTTTGTGCTCCAGAATCCAGAGTGGACAAAATTTGAGTAAACGCTGTGGACTTCCACACTTATGGCATACCTGTTCTCTTGAATTTTCAGTTGTTTTTTGAGGACACCTCCTTTGAAATACTTGTCCCCTTTTTAACATTCTAGAGAACCTTTTAGTCATTAATGTAATATTCTCATCCTCAAATTCTTCTGGTGTTGTAGCCTTCAAACCAGGTTCTTCTCCTTTTTATTTACTCTGATTTCCTTTTCTTGGTTTTTTTTACTTCATAAGTCATAAGATATCCAATGAGTTCATCCATGGCTACGATGTCCTAATCCCATGTTTTAGTGATAACTTCTGCCTTACTTTCCCACGACTCTTGGAGAATACTTAGGAGTTTTCTGACTACCTTTCTGTTAGGAATTATTTCTCCCAAGGAGTAAATTTCATTGATTATTGTGGTAAACCTTGTGTGCATGTATTTTATTGTTTCATCGTCTTCCTAATTAATTATATACTTAAAGATATGGTCGTTTGAAGTTGACCCTTGTATAAGCTAATATGAAAAATATTGTAACACCTCAAAAGTTGGAAAGTCAAGAGAAAGAAGGGTAGTGCAAAAATATGTCAGAAATTTGGTTTTATGAGTCCTACCTATGGACAGTAGGAAGTCCTACGAACCATAGAAAGGGAACTGTAGATCTAGGGTAGAGTTTTTGAAAAGTCAAGTTCTAGTACCTTTTGTACAATTGACCAGTATGGTCCGTCAATCCATTTATGAGTCGGCGATAGGCTTTGTATGTGACTCCAAAACTTAGTGAAATCTTAAAACCTAAGGTTGGGTTATACGCTTGGTGTCTACGATCCGTAGACTGTGTCCCTCAAAGTTTGTCAAAAATAAGGGTCTTTGATCATTTCTATGGTTGACCAGGATGGTCAGTAGATAGAGAATCAGTAGTTGTTTTAAGGGGCTTTTAAGTCTTTTCCCTAGTTGACTAACGTCTAAACTATGTCAGTTTGGTCCCAATATTAAGCCGTATAAATACCCCTTAAGTCCTAAAACTACTCCTTTTCAATCATTCACCAACACTCCTAAAATCCCCTCCCTTAATTCTCTCAAGACTAAGGAAAAAGAAGAGGAGCTAGGATTCATCTGAGTCTCCAATCCTCCATTCGTTGTGGGATTTTAGAATCAAGGTATGTTTGTATTCATCTATAGAGTCCTTTCCTCCATAGGGTTCCTAAAATATCCAATTTTAGAAGATTAGATTCTCAAATCAGATTAAGGTTTTATTCCATCTTCATGAGTTCTTTTCAATTATGCTCCAATTGAATTTTTTTTCTATCCATTTATGCATGAATTGAAGTATTATATGTTTTTGAGTTGAATTCACATGGACCCATGGATAATCCATGAATTTTAGACGATGAACATATGATTAAACTTATGAACTATGGAAGATCAATTTATAAATATATGCATGTCCTTCCTATGGAATTTGATATAAATGATTTAAGGTTCCTTTGAGAGTAAGGCATCGATGTTGTGGTTGTTGTTATTGTTGTGAAAGGTCATTCTCACATAAAGGATTCATAAGGTTGAAAGGTTTTCTCACCTAAGTTGAATCAATATTAAGGAGCTATTCTAAATGAACTTTAGTTTGGATGGGTTTCATAATTGTATCTTTCCATGGATAATAATATGAATATGAGTAATGACTATTCCGTGGGATTTATACTTAGCACCGAGAGAATATTGAGATGGAAGTTGTCCCATTAGTAAAGGCCGATATTCTAGTAGAAATATCCGTATTCCATAACTATGTTCCAACCTAGGTGTGTCTTCGATAGAAATTAGATAATGGATCCACTTTAGCTCAAGTTTATGGTTCTTACCTTGGCAAGTAAAGAGATCTCTTTTTGGTGTTGGGTAGACACCGATTTCTATGGTATAGCTCACATGCTCTATGTCGGTTATGTAGTAAACTTCCCACAATAATGATCTAAGGTTACTTTCTAAAGTATCTTTCAAGTGTTTTTAAATATGTTTACCTTGCATTGACCATGGGTATGACTTATGTTTCCCAACATTTTATCTTATGATTTAGCTTGGTCATTGCATGCCATTTAAATTCTTTTTTAGTATGATTTAATAACTCTAATGCATTGTTAACATACTTGGTACTTTCCATGTAATAATGTACACTTGTGCCTATATTGTTTAACTAATGTAGGGTCTGGCGCTCCTACCTCCTGTACTCATGGCTAGTTGATCCTTTTGGACTTTCAAACATTATTGAGTCCTTATGTTCCGAGGACCGAGATCTTTTATTGCTTTTGTGTATTTCAGTTTCAAACTTTGTATGAGATGTATGGGTTACGTCCCAATCACTTTCTTTATGAGGTATTAGATGGCTATTGAGACTTATGCTTGATTTCGCTTTTGTCAAACTCTTTTGATATATGAAATGATTTCTTTTGAACTCTTTATTTCTATTATCTTGTATAATGTATGGTAAGTGGCTTGTGTAGGGCCTCTCGAGGTCTTATACGCAAGGTTACGCCTAGGTTACGCTTTGGGTCGTGACAGCTTGTTATTCAGAGCATAAGGTTTAGAAAAGTCCTAGGATGTCTCATAAGCCGTGTCATATATAGTCTTATTCATGAGTATGAATCATGCTACATTTATGAATAAGAGGCTATAAAATGATTAGGAAATTCCACTTCTTTCATCATTCAAAAGTCCTTCTATAGAGTGTAACTGTATATGTCTCACTCTTAATCTGTATCCAATGCTTTTAAGGATATGGCCCCATAAAGAGCATATGTTAGGAGGAATGTGAATGAGAATGTGGAACAACAAGCCCCTCAAGAAGCTCTAGAAGTTTTGGCCGACCCTTTGGCCGAAAAAGTGACTAATGTAAAGTTTTGAGCTCCTTTACAAGTGTTGACTCAATCCATGATGGATCAAGCCAATAGGGAGATTGTGGTCCCCGTGAACCAAAATGTGGGTACAACGGCAACTAAAGTAACAGACTTCACTAGGATGAATCCTCCGGAGTTTCATTGTTCTAAGGTTAAGGAAGATCCTCAAGAGTTCATTAATGAGGTGTATAAGGTCTTAATGATTATGGGAGTGACGTCGATGAAAAAGGTAAAATTGGTCGCTTATCAACTTAAGGATGTTGCTCAAGTTTGGTTCAACCAATGGAAGGAAGAGAGGGTCGTTGATGTAGATCCTGTTAATTGGGTAAAGTTTAAGGTTGCTTTCCTTTATAGGTTCTTTCTTATTGAGATGATGGAGGAAAAGGTACTTGAATTCGTTAACCTTTGTCAAGGGAATATGAGCATGGAAGAGTATGCGTTGAAGTTAACTTAATTGGTTAGGTATGCTCCCACCATGGTTGTTGATTCTATTTGTGTCAGGCTTGTTTGAAATGGTGTTTAAGGAATGTCATACCGTCATTCTCATTATGTAAATGCACATTTCTTGGATAACGATACATGCCCAACAATTAGAAGAGAAAAAGCTTAAGGAAAGGTCTAGGGAGGCAAAGAGAGCCAAGACCATTGATAGTGACTTCTCAAATTCAAGGTCCGATTGAGATGGTCGTTCTAGATTCCAACAAAGTTCTCCAGTGAAGGTTTCTCTAATGCTCCAGTTCCAAAGTTCAACAAAGATATGGTTTCTAACCCTAAGCCTCAAGGAGGGAATGGAGATGGGTCTTCATTGTCTACTCATACTAGGTGTGGAATGAAGCATGATGGTAAATGTTTAGCCAATGTGGATGGTTCTTTTGGTTGTGGTAAGAATGGTCACAAGACAAATGATTGTACATCACTTACCTCTAAGGGGAGAGAAGGTAGGCAAGCTATGCCTAATGGTTCAAGTTCAAGTGCCCCAAGAAAAACTGGTTCTATGCACTTCAAAATCGTCATGAGCAAGAGGTTTTCCTCATGTTGTTACCGGTATGTTGAAAGTCTTTCATCCTAATGTTTATGCTTTTCTTGATCCCGCTGCTACTTTGTCTTTTGTGATGCCATATGTGGCTATGAGGTTTGATGTTCTTCTAGGTGTGTTGTTAGACCTTTTTATGTCTCTACTCATATTGGTGATTCTATTATGGCTAATAGACTCTACAGAAGTTGTCATGTCTCCTTATCTAATAGAGTCACTCATGTTGATCTTGTAGAGCTTGATATGACAAATTTTGATGTTATTCTTGGCTTGGATTAGCTCCATTCTTGTTATGATTCTATTGATTATAGAACCTGAATGGTTATTCTTTATTTACTAAATGATTTTGTCCTAGAGTGGAAATGGGGAAATGTTGTGCCTAAGGGTTAGTTTGTTTCTTGTCTTAAAGCTAGGAAAATTATTTTTAAGGGTTGCCAATATCATCTTGTTTGAGTTAGAGATATGAATTGTGAAACCCCTACTCTTGATTCTTTACCTGTTGTAAATGAGTTTTTGGAAGTGTTTCCCGATGATTTACCAAGTGTTTCTTTCGAAAGGGAAATAGACTTTGGTATAGACCTTCTCATAGATACGTAACCTATCTCAATTCATCCTTATCGTATCACTCTAGCAGAACTTAAGGAATTGAAGAAGAAATTGAATGACTTGTTGGATAAGGGTTTTATCTGACCGAGTATCTCTTCTTAGAGTGCTTTAGTATTGTTTTTTCGTAAGAAAACTGGTTCACTTTGCATAAGTATTGACTACCGACATTTGAACAAGGTTACCATGAAGAATAAGTATCCTTTTCCAAGGATAGACAATTTTTTTGATCAACTCTAACGAATGAGTTAATTCTCTATGATTGACCTTCAGTCAGGTTATCACCAGTTGATGGTGCAGGAATATGACATTCCAAAAACGACTCTTTGAACTCAGTATGGTAATTATGAGTTCTTGGTAATGTCGTTTGGGTTGACAAATGCTTCAGCAGAATTTATGGACTTGATGAATAAAATGTTTTAAAATATCTAGATACATTTGTGATTGTGTTTATTGATGACATCTTGATTTACTCAAGGAGTGAGGATGAGCATTTCGATCATTTGAGGATTGTGTTGCAAGTCCTCAAGGACCAACAACTCTTCGCAAAGTTTAGTAAGTGCGAGTTTTTGTTGACATCCATGCCTTTTCTTGGTCACATCATTTGCGATAAGGGTATTGAGGTGGATCCTAAGAAGACAGATGTTGTTAAGAGTTGTCCTAGACCTTTATCATATTCAGGTATCAGAAGCTTTTTGGATTAGGATGGCTATTACAGAAGGTTTCTGGATAGATTTACTTTGATTGCCTCTGCATTGACAACATTGTTCCAAAAGAAGGTTAAGTTCTTATGGTCAGAAGTGTGTGAGAAGAGTTTCCAAGAATTAAAAGATAGAGTTACCTCTACTCCAATATTGACTCTACCAGAAGGATCATATGGGTTTATTACTTATTGGGACGCTTCAAGGATTGGATTAAGGTGTGTTTTTATGAAAAATGGGAAGGTTATTGCTTATGCTTCAAGGCAACTTACAATTCATGAAATGAACTATCCCACCCATGATTTAGAACTAGCAGTGGTTGTGTTTGCCTTAAAGATTTAGAGGCATTACCTATATGATGTCCATGTTGATGTCTTTACCAACCACAAGAGTTTGCACTAAATGTTCAAGAGAAAGGATCTAAATCTTCGCCAAAGGAGGTGACTTGAGTTGCTAAAAGATTACGACATGAGTTTTCTCTATTACCCCAGTAAGGCGAATGTGGTGGCAGATTCTCTTAGTCGACTATCAATACATAGTGTTACTCATGTTGAGGATGATAATAATAAGTTGGTTCATGATGTTCATAGATTGGCCTTATTGGGTGTTCGGTTGGTTTATCCTACTAAAGGTTGCGTTCTAATTCATAATGTATCAAAATCATCATTTGTGTCGGATGTGAAATCCAAGCAAAGTCTTGACCCGTTCTTGGGTCAGTTGAAGGAAAAGGTGCTTGAAAATTCCATTGAGACTTTCTCCCGAGGAGTAAATGGTGTACTTTGATATCAAGGTCATTTGTGTGTTCCCAATATTTATGATAGAAACAGAAGATTTTATCGTGTGCCACCAAGATGTATCGTGACTAGCAGGAGGTCTATTGGTGGATGGGATGAAGAAGGATTTTGCGGAATTTGCAGCCAAGTGTCATAATTGTCAACAAGAGAAATTTGTGCACCAAAATTTGGGAAGTTTGTCCCAAAATATTAGTATTCCTACTTGGAATTGGGAAGATTTGAATATGGACTTTATTTTTGGTTTATCCCGCACCCGGCGACAATATTACTCGATTTGGGTTGTTGTAAATCGTATAATAAAATTAGCTTATTTCATTGTCGTCAAGGTCTCTTATTCGCTAGAAGACTATGCCAAGTTATATCTAAGGGAAATGGTGAGGTTGCATGGTGTACCTCTATTCATCATCGCTGACTGTGGTACTTAGTTTACTTCTCAATTTTGTAAGTCTTTCCAAAAGAGCCTTGGTACTCATGCCAAACTCATGACGACCTTCCATTCTCAAACCGATGGAAAATTGGAGAGTACTATCCAAACATTGGAAGATATGTTGAGGGCATGTGTGATTGACTTCAAGGGTAATTGGGATGATAATTTGCCTTTGATTGAGTTTGCTTATAATAATAGCTATCATTCAAGTATTAGTATGGCTCCATTTAAGGCTCTTTATTGTAAGGGGTATAGATCTCCTATAGGCTGTTTTGAAGTTGGTCAGGTTGCTTTGATAGGTCCCCAGTTGTTACATGAGGCTCTGTAGAAGGTTCAACTTATTAGAGAAAGGTTGAAAATGGCTCAAAGTCAACAAAAGTCCTATACTGTTGTTAGAAGAAGAGATTTTGAATTTGATGTTAATGATTGGGTTTACTTGAAAATTTCGCCCATGAAGGGTGTTATGAGGTTTGGTAAGAAAGGGAAGCTTAGTCCCCATTATGTGGGCCCATATCAGATTTTGAGGCAGATTGGTAAAGTTCCTTATGAACTTGATTTGCCGAATGACTTATGATCGATACATCCAGTTTTCCATGTTTCCATGTTGAAGAAATGTGTTTGTGATCTTACATCTATCGTGTCATTCGAGAGTGTTGGTATAAAATAGAGTATTTCTTATGAAGAGGTTCCAGTTGAGATTTTGGACTTACAAGTTAAGAAGTTGAGCAATAAGGAAGTTGCATCCATCAAGGTCTTATGGAGGAATAAAAGGGTTATGGGTGCTACTTGGGAGGCCAAGGATGATATGATGTCTTGTTATACCCATCTCTTTCCCTCTGACCCTACTCAAACTTAAGGTATTTAGATCCTCATGTGTTAGTCATTCTCATGTTTCCTAATGCATGCTTACTCATGAACACTTGCTTTTGAGATTTTGATTTACCTTCATTGATTGCTTCATTATTATGTGCATTCAGTATGAATTGCATATATACCTTATGAAATGATGTTTTGAATATGTGTAAGTTTGGAATTGATGTTCCTCCTTGATGTTGTGAATTTTTTAAGAAGTTGCATTCATGTTGGGCTACTAGATCTCTTTCCCTACCCTCCTTATGTTTCCTTGAGTCTAATTCGAGAACGAATCTTCCCAAGGGCGATAAATTATAACACCTTTGAAGTTGGAAAATCGAAAGGAAGAAGGGTAGTGCAGAAATTTGTGTGATATATGGTTTTATGAGTCCTACCTACGGACAGTAGGAAGGGAACTGTAGATCTAGGGTAAAGTTTTTGAAAAGTCAAGTCCTAGTACCTTTTCTACGATTGACCAGTACGGTCCACCAATCCATGTACGAGTCATAAACAGGCTTTGTAGGTGACTCCCAGACTTAGTGAAATCTTAAAGCCTAAGGTTGGGTTATACAATTGGAGTCTCCGATCCGTAGATGGGTCTCGGTGCCATAGACTGTGTTTGTCAAAGTTGATAAATAATAAGGGTCTATGATCATTTCTACTATTGACCAGAACGGTCAGTTGAAAGACCTACTGACCGTAGGTCCAAACTGTAGAGAGGGTCGGCCATTATTTTTAAAGGACTTTTAAGTCATTTCCCTGATTGATTAATGACTAAACTGAGTTGTTTTGGTCCTAATCTTTAGCCCTATAAATACCCCTTAATTCCTAAAACTACCATTTTTCAATCATTCACTAACACTCCCAAATTACCCTCCCCTAATTCTCTCAAGACTAAGGAAGAAAAAGAAGAGCTAGGGTTCAGCCAAGTCTCCAATCCTCCATTCTTTGTGGACCTTTAGCATCAAGGTATGTTAGTATTCATCTATGGAGTCCTTTCCTCCACAGGGTTACTAGATTCTCCAATCTTAGAAGATTCGATTCTCAATTCAAATTAGGGTTTTGTTCAACATTCATGTGTTCTTTTCAATAATGTTCTAATTTGTTGTTTTATATGTATTTATGAATGAATTGAAGTAATTATATGTTTTTTAATTGAATTCATATGAACCCATGCATGATCAATGAATTGTAGACTATGAACACATTATTAAGCTTATGAACTATGGAAGATCAATTTATAAAGATATGCATTTTGTTCCTAAGGAAATTGTTATAAATAATTTAAGGTTACTTGAGAGTATGACATCGATGTTGTTGTTGTTTTCGTTGTTGTAAAAGATCATTCTCACATAATGGCTTCATAAGGTTGAAAGGTTTTCTCACCAAAGTTGAATCAAGATTAAGGAGTTATTCTAAATGAACATTAGCTAGGATGGGTTTCTTAATTGTACGTTTCCATGGATATTTATAACACCTAAGATTTGAGAAAGGCTAGAAAGGGGTCAAGTGGGAAACTCACAAGCCAAGATTGGACCATGGAACCCTTCACGGAGTCCCAAACGGGCTATGAAGGGTTGGCTCGTGGTAAGTCCCAAGGACCTTCCCTATATGTTTCCGTCCCACAGAGGCCTAGATGGCCCGTGGTGAAGTTGACGGGCCGTCAAAGGCATCATTATGTAGGTCATTAGGAAGGGGTCCTTCCCCCAGCCACTAGTCAAGGACCATAGATGGATAGACGGTCTATGGTACCTTTGATGGGCTATAAAGGTAGCTGTGAAGTGGCACAGGCGGGCCCATTAGTCAAGGCCTCTTCATGACCTGTATGACAAGCCGTGGTGCCTATGACGGGCAGTGAAGGCCATCGTCAAATGTAGCCGTCAGATTTTAAGTCAGGGAATATTAGGTCTTTTTCTAATTATTTTAATTAAATACCCTATCATTTTACCCTTTACCCAAAGCCCTATATAAAGGTTTTTACCCCCAAAATCACTAGTCATTCTCTCAATTTCCCAAAAAAAGAAGAACAAGTTCATCCTCACCAAATATTTCTTTCTCTAGAAGTAGAAGAAGAAGTCAACTTAGGGTTCAAGATCAAGTCTTCATCTATGAATTCTTTTCCTCCATAGAGTACCTAAATTCCCCAATTTTAAAGATAGAGAGTCCCAAATGAAGTAAGGGTTTTCTTCTATGGGTTCCTTTCAATATTGATATAATTGATTGTTTTATGAAGTGTTATGCATGAATTGAGAAGATTCCATGTTTCTAAGATGAATCTCCATGAACCCATGCTTAACCCATGTTTTCCAGAAATTCATGATTGAAACTGGATTTTGAACTATGAAAGGTGAATTATGGAAATATGCATGTTCTTATAAAATTGATAAATTATGATATAAATTTCTTTGTGAGTAAAGCATAAATGATGTTGTTGTTGTTAATTATTTTTAAAGGATTTCTCACATAATTACTCAATACATGAATCTGTAAGGTTTTCTCACATAAAACATTCTAAGGTTGAAAGGTCTTCACACCTAAAATAAATCAAAGTTAAGGACCTACTATAATGAAAAGACAAGAGGCAATTACCCATGTCCTATAATGAAAAGACAAGAGGCGATTACCCATGTCCTCATAGTATAAGACAAGAGGTGATTAACCATGTCGCTTAAAGATAAGATGAATATGATTGATGACTATTTTCTGGGAATTGATCTTAGTACAAAGTGGACAAGTGACGATTACCCGTGTCCCATAAACTATATGCCAACATAGGTTGTCTAGATAGACATTAGCTAGTGGATCCACGTAAGTTTGAAGTTCATGGTTCTTACCTTGGTAAGTGAGAACACCTCTTTCGGTGTGGGGTAAATACCGGATTCCATGTTGTAGCTCACATGGTCTCTATGTCGGTTAAGGCTAATTTCCCACAAACAAGTATAATGATGAACTAAGGTTAGTTCAAGAAGTATTTTCACAAGTGTTCTAAATATGAGTTTTACTTGCATTTGACCATGATTACTATGATGTTTTCTAACCTTATCATGTGGTTTTAAATTGGTCTTAACATGACTTGAAAGGTCCCTTTAGCATGATTTTATATCTCTATGCATTGCTATCATACTTGGTACATTTCTGTACTAACGCATACTCTTGCCTATATTATTTTCGAAATGTAGGTTGAGACACTCCAGTTTCTCATCCCCGTGGCTAGAAGCTACTTCGGCTTTAGTTAGTAGTAGTGAGTCCTCATGTTCCGAGAACCAAACCTTTTATCACTTTCAGTGTTTACTTTTCAGATATTGTACATGATGCCAGGATTACGTCTTGGTCACTCTTGATGTAATAGATGGCTTTTGAGACTATGAAGACTTGGGCTTCATTTTATAAACTTTTTATGATATGAATTATGTTTTACAAATTTCTTGATTTTCTATTATCTTGTTTATGCATGATAAATGGCTTGTGTAGTTCCTCTCGGGGTCCTGTACGCCATGTTACTCCTAGGGTGTACCTTGGATCGTGACAAACTTATTATTTAGAGCACAAGGTTTAGAAAAATCCTAGGATGTGTCATAAGCCATGTCGAGTAGAATCGTGTTTAAGTGTGAAGCACCATATTTATGAATAAGAAGCTATAAGATCATTATGAAATTCCACTTCTTTCATTACTCTAAGTTGTGCGATAGAGTGTAACTCTATATGTCCTTTCTCCTAATCTATATCCGATGTCTTTCATGAAATGACCCCTCGAAGAACATATATGTTAGGAGAAATGTGAACGAGAACGTGGAACAAGAGGCTCATCCTCAAGATCCTTAGGTTCTTGTTGATTCCTTGGCTGAGCAAGTGACCAATGCAGAGTTTAGAGCTACTTTCCAAGTGTTGGATCAACCCATAAAAGATCAAGCCAATAGGGAGGTTGTGGTTCCCGTGAACCCAAATATGGGTACGACATCATCTAGAGTGAGGGACTTCACTAGTATTAATCCTTCATAATTTCATGGGTCTAAGGTTTAGGAAGATCCTCAAGTGTTTATTGATGAAGTGTATAAGGTTTTTATGATCATAGGGGTGACGCCGGTGGAAAACACAAAATTGGTCGCTTACCAACTTAAGGGTGTTTCTCAAGTTTGATTCAACCAATGGAAGGAAGGGAAGTTGATACGGGTCCTCTCGATTAGGAAAATTTAAGGTCGCTTTTCTTTATAGGTTATTTACCCTTTAGATGAGGGAGGCAAAGGTACTTGAATTCATCAACCTTCATCAAGGAAACATGAGTGTGAAGGAATATGCTTTGAAGTTCACACAATTGTCTAGGTGTTCTCATACTATGATTGCCGATCCTAGGGCATAAAAGAGTAAGTTTGTTTTGAGTGCGGCTGAGATGGTGGTTAAGGAGTGTCGTACCTCCATGCTTATCCACGAAATGGACCTTTCACGTCTTATGGTTCATGATCAACAAATAAAGAGGAGAAACTTAAGGAAAAATCTATGAAGGTGAGGAAGCCAAGGATCAGTGATGGTGACTTTTCACATTCAAGGTCCGATGGACATGGTCATTCTAAGCTTCGTCAAAGATTTACCGGTCAAGGCTCCTCGAATGCTCAACTTAAGTTCAACAAAGATAGGGTGTCTAACCATAAGCCTCAACGAGCAAATGGTAGTGGGTCTCTGTTACCTACTTGTGCTAAGTGTGGAAGGAAGCATGAAGGTAGATATCTAGCCAGTTCCAATGCTTGCTTTGGTTGTGGTAATATGGATCAAAAGATAACGGATTGTCCCTCAGTTGCCAAGAATGAGGATAATAATCATCGACGGGATCAACCTAATCCTTCATCCGGTCCTACTGGGAATCAGAAGCAAAAATCGAGTATACGCACTTCAGACTCGTCGTGGACAAGAGGGTTCTCCCGATGTGGTTACTGGTATAGTGAAAGTATTTCATCTTGATGTTTATTATTTGGTTGATCACGGTGCTACCTTGTCTTTTCTGAGACCATATGTGGCTATAAGGTTTGATATCCTTTTGTATTTGTTGTTAGATCAATTTTCTGTTTCTACTCCTATCGGTGAATATATCGTGGCTAAGAGAGTCTATAGAAATTGCCCCGTTTCCTTATCCCACAGTGTCCCTCATGTTGACCTTGTATAGCTTGATAGTCTAAATTTTGATGTCGTTCTTGGTATGAATTGGTTTCATTCTTGTAATGCTTCCATTGATTGTAGAACTCGAGTGGTCAAGTTTCAGTTTCCAAATGAGCCTATCCTAGAGTGGAAAGGGGGAAATTGTATGCTGAAAGGTCAGTTTGTTTCTTGTCTTAAAGATAAAAAGATGATTTCTAAGGGTTGTATTTACCATCTATTTAGGGTGAGGGATACAGATTCTGAAACCTCTACTCTTGAGTCAGTCCCTATTGTAAATGAGTTTTTGGACCTGTTTCCAGATGATCTACTCGGTATTCCTCCAGAAAGGGAAATAGAATTCGGTATCGCACTTCTCCGATATACGCAACCTATATCTACTCCTCCTTACCAAATGGCTCTGATAGAACTTAATGAATTTAAAAAGCAATTGAAAGACTTGCTGGATAAGGGTTTTATACAACCGAGTATCTCTCCATGGGGTGCTCCAGTTTTGTTTGTTCAAAAGAAAGATTGTTCGCTTTGTATGTGTATTGACTATCGTCAGTTATCAAGGTTACTATTAGGAATTAGTATTCTCTCCCAAGGATAGATGATTTGTTTGACCAACAACAAAGAGCAAGTTATTTCTCTAAGATTGACCTCTGGTCAAGTTATCACCAATTGAGGGTGAAGGAAGATGACATTCCAATAATAGTTTATCGAACCCGGTATGATCATTCTGAGTTTTTGGTGACGTCCTCTTGTTTGACTAATGCCCCCGACCGCTTTTTATGGACTTGGTGAATAGTTGTTTAGGCAATACCTTGACATGTTTGTGATTGTGTTCATTGATGATATATTGATCTATTAAAGGAGTAAAATCGAGCATACCAATCAGTTAAGGATTGTGTTGCAGGTCCTCAGGGAACAATAACTCTTCGCAAAGTTTAGTAAATGTGTGTTTTGGTTGGAGTCTATGGCTTTCCTTGGTCACATTATTTTTGGAAAAGGGTATTGAGGTGGATCCTAAGAAGACGGATACGGTAAAGGGTTGACCTAGACCTTTATCTCCTTCGAATATTATAAGTTTCTTTGGTTTAGCCGGTTAATACAGATGTTTTGTGGAAGGGTTTCCATGATTTTCTCTCCAATTACGGCTTCGACCCGAAAGAAAGCTAAATTCTTATGGTCGGAAGCTTGTGAAATGAGTTTTTAGGAATTGAAAATAGACTTACTTCCACTCCGGTGTTGACTCTACTAGAAAGAATAGATGGGTTAGGTGTTTATTGTGATGCTTCGAGAATTATAATAGGATGTGTTCTTATGAAAAATGGTAAAGTCATTGTCTATGCCTCAAGGCAACTCAAGGTGCATGAAAAGAACTATCCTACCCATTATTTAGAACTAGCGCTGGTTGTGGTTGCTTTGAAAAATTGGAGGCATCATTTATATGGTGTTCAGTCGATGTCTTTACCGACCAAAAAAGTTTGCAATATGTGTTTAATCAGAAGGATATAAATCTTCGCCAAAGAAGGTGGCTTGAGTTACTAAAGGACTATGATATGAGTGTTCTCTATCACCCTAGTAAAGAAAATGGTATTAGATGTTCTTAGTCAATTGTCAATAGGTAGTGTTGCTCAGGTAGAGGATAGTAAGAAAGAGTTTGTTCGAGATGTTCATAGATTTACCCAGATGGGTGTTAGATTAGTATACTTAACAAAGGGTGGTGCCGTGGTTCAAAATGGTTTAGAATCATCTTTTGTGGCAAATGTGAAAGCCAAGCAAGGTCTTGATCCGAATTTGGTTGAATTAAAAAAAGCGTTGCTTAAAATGTCTGTTAAGGATTTCTCTCAAGGGGGAGAAGGTGTGCTTCATTATCAAGGAATTTTGTGTGTTCCTAATGTAGATGACTTGAGAGATCAGATTTTATCACAAGCCCATAGTTCTCCATATTTCATTCACCCGGGAGCAACCCAGAAGTACCGCGACTTGCGGGAGCTCTATTGGTGGAATAAGATGAAGAACAATATCACATAATTTGTGGCTAAGTTTCCTAATTTTCAACAAGTGAAATTTGAGCATCAAAAGCCGGGAGGTTTTTCCCAAGATAGAAGTATTCCTACATAGAAGTGGGAAGATTTTAATTTGGACTTCATTGTTGGTTTACCTCACACCTGGTGACAACATAATTCGATTTGACTTATAGCAGATCGAATGACGAAATCATATCACTTCATTCCCTTCAAAGTTTCTTATTCAGCGCAGGACTATGCTAAGTTGTATTTGAGAGAAATGGTTAGGTTGTATGGAGTATCCTTGTCCATTATCTCCGATCGAGGTACCCAATTCACTTCTCAGTTATGAAAATCTTTCCAAAAGTGTCTTGGTTCTCGTGTTAATTTTATCATCCGCAGACCGATTGGCAAGTGGTGCGTATTATCCAAACTTTTGACGATATGATAAGAGCGTGTGTAATTGACTTCAAGAGTAATTGGGATGATCACTTGCCTTTAATTGAGTTCGTGTATAATAATAGTTATCACTCCAATATTAGTATGGCAATTTGACGCTCTATATGGTAGTAGGTGTAGATCTCTCATAGGTTGGTTCAAATTGGGCGAAGTTGCTTTGATAGGTCCCCAGTTTGTTCATGAGGCCATGGAGAAAGTTTGACTTATTAGAGAAAGGTTGAAAATGACTCAAAGTCGACAAAAGTTCTATACCGATGTTAGAAAAAGAGATTTTGAGTTTGATGTGAATGATTGGGTTTACTAGAAAATTTCACCCATGAAGGGTGCAATGAGATTTGACATGAAAGGGAAACTTAGTCCCCGTTATATGGGGCCATATCTGATCTTGAGGAATGTTGGTAAGGTTGCTTATGAAATGAATTGCGTAATGACTTAGCATCGGCGCATCCAGTTTTCCATGTTTTCTTGTCGAAGAAATATGTTGGTCATCAAACATTATAGTGCCATTAGAAAATCTTGGCATAAAGGATAGCCTTTCTTATGAAGAAGTATTGGTTGAGATCTTAGATCGGCAAGTTTGATGACTGAGAAATAAAGAAATTACTTCGGTGAAAGTTCTTTGGAGGAATAATTTAGTTGAGGGTGATACTTGGGAGGCCGAGGCCGCTATGATATCCCCTTATCCTTATTCTTTCCCTCCGTGCCTACTCTAGTTTAAGGTATTTAGTTCCTCATGGTTTAATCCTTTGGAGTCATATTTCTTAGATATTCCCATGATTGTATTTATGCATGTTCATGAAAAAGCTTGACTTTTTGAGAAAATGAGTTAGTTGATTAATTTCTTCATGTTTATGTGCATTTGAGTATGATTTTAATATAGCCCATATTAAATGATGTTTCAAACATGCTTTAGCTTGGAATTGATGTTTCCTCTTCGAAAATGTGCATTTTTTATTATTGCAGGCATGTTGGGCTGTTAGGTTTGAGTTCCTACCTTCTTTATGATGATTAGAATCTCAGTCGAGGACAATGTTCCCAAGGAGGAGATATTGTAATACCTCAGATTTGAGAAGGCTAAAAATGGGTCAAATAGGAAAGTCACAACCCAAGACTGGACCGTGGAACCCTTCACGGATCCCTGGACAGTCCCTGAAAGGGACTATGATCCGTAATATGCATCGTGGTAAGGCCTCAGGACCTTCCCTATAGGTGTCCCTCCCGCGGAGGCCTAGATGGCCCGTGGTGAAGTTGATGGGCTGTCAAAGGCTTCGTTATGTGGGTCATTAGGATGGGTTCCTTCCCCAGCCACTGGTCAAGGACCACAAGTGGCACAGACAGGCCCATCAGTCATGACCTATTCACGACCCATATGACGGGCCGTGATGCCTATGACGGGCCCTGAAGGCCACCGTCAAATGTGTCTGTCAGCTTTTAAGGCAGGGGATTTTGGGACTTTTCTTTATTATTTTAATTCAATACCCTGCTGTTTTACACTTTAACCAGAGCCCTATATAATTTTTTTTTTACCAAATTCAAGTCATTCTCTCAATTTCCCAAATAAAAAAAAACAAGTTCGTGGGGGGGGGGGGGGGGGGGGGGGGGGGGGGGGGGGGGGGGGGGGGGGGGGGGGGGG
>JAJOON010013452.1:0-29852 GCA_029582645.1 Solanum megistacrolobum
TCGAATTTCCGAAATGATGCACGGATTTTGAGATATATGGAAATTACAATTTTAGGTGTTTTCGAAGCACATTTTCGGGCATTTTTGGGGTCGTTTCAATAATCTCACCTATGCCAAGTACCACTTTAGGCCATCATACATATTATCACCTCTTATTCTCATATTTAGCTCATCTTTCATGGCCAAGGGGAATCACCTTTGCCCATACATATCATGGAAGGCCTTTCAAGCTACAATCCACATAATTCATTCTTCATGACATAATACATATTAAGGAATCATTGGTATTCGCTTCCATGTTCATTTTAAGGAATCATAGGTATTTGCCTCCATGTCCTAATATATTAGTAGGTATTCGCCACCACATCACTTTATAAGAATCATAGGTATTCTCCTCCATGTCCATCATAATATGATATATGTAATAGTCTCCATATCACTTTAAAGTCTAATGGGTATTCACCTCTTGCCTTGCTATAGAAGTTATATATTAAGGTTAGTCACCTCGCACTTCTCATATCATGACATGGGTATTCACCTCATGTTTATCTATTTAGGAAGAAGGGAAATAACCTCATATCTCATAGTCCTTGGACTTAGATTCATTTTAGGTGACCAAGCATTTCAACCTAGAATCTTACTATGTCAGAAAACTTTTCACATCATATCATATTTATGCATAAGTGTGTGTATGAGAATGTACTTTCAACAAAACAGCAACTACATCATAATCATAAACACTTCACTCTCAAAGTGTTCTTAAAGCATTTACATAGACTTCATAAACATGCATAATCTCATACATTACATCCTTGAGGTTCTAAACTTATTTCAATCATCATATCTGGAATTCTAGCTTTAGACATGGATATCATTATAATTCATGTGATTCTATCACTTCATACATTCAATCATTCATTTGGTAGATTAGGTGGGTAAAATCCTTACACAACCATGTTATCTAGTAATCTACCATTATCATATAAGCTTCACTCTCAAAGCCTTAACATTCATAATTCAACACATTAGATTTACTTTCTATCCCTAGCAATCAACATTCATGACAACAAGCCTTTCCTCTTAAAGCAATACCTCTCCTAAGCATCTCATAGGCCCAAATCTCAAGACATTCTAACCACATACTTCACTCTTTAACAATCCCAAACATACATAATCATGTAGGCATAAACCTCAAGCATTAATAATCATTATCCATCATATATACTTTATTCTAATTCAATTCATGTCTATATTCTTTAACTCTCAAGCAATTACTACACAAATCATCAACCCTAGAAGATCATCTCTAAATCCTCTATTTCCATTTTCAAGGTATAAACCCACATTACTTCAATTTCTTCATATATACTAGGGTTAGGCATAGAAAACATGTAATTTCATCATAATAACATGATTTACTACTAATTCAATCATAAACAATCAATCTCCACTCAATTTGATCCATAATCAACATAACCCACAATATTGGAAGGAACCCAAACTTGAATTGGGGATTTCATCTTCACAATTGGGGAAAACTAGGGGACTCCATGGATGAAAAAAGTCCATATATGAAGAGCTATCATACCTTGCTTAAAAATCCCTCACAAAGCTTGGAAGAGTGGAGACTTGACCTAGCTTGAACCCTCTTCTTCTTCTTCTCCTTCTTCCTTCTTCCTCCTCATCTTCCTCTTCCTCTTCTTCCTCCTCTTCTTCCTCCTATTATCCTTATCCTTCTCATTCTCCTTCTCCTTCTCCTACTCCTCCTCCTCCTTCTTCTTCTTCTCCTTCTCCTTCTTCTTCTCCTTCTTCTCCTTCTTCTCCTTGTTCTCCTTCTCCTTCTCCTTCCTTCTTATTCTCCTTATCCTTCCTCTTCTCCTTCTTCTTATTCTTCTTAAGTTCTTCTTCTTCTTCTTCTCCTTCTCTCCTCTTCCTCCTCATTCTTTCTTTTTCTTCTTCTTCTTCTTCTTCTTCTCCTCCTCCTCCTCTTTCTTCATTCTAGAGAGAGAATATTTGGGAGAGAATTGGGTTTCTTTTTGGTGAGTTGATAGAATGACTTAATTTAGGGGTCTAAACCTCCTCCTCCTTATTCTCCTTTCTAGAGAGAGAATATTTGGGAGAGAATTGGGTTTCTTTTTGGTGAGTTGATTGAATAACTTAATTTAAGGGTCTAAAGTCTTTATATAGTTGGTCTAAACTCGAGTAAACCAACACCACTTAATCCTAATTAAAACCAGAAAGTTCCATTAAGTCCTCCACTAACCACCTTACTGCCCCATCCATGAGACCCCGACCACGGGGGGTAGGTTGACCTACGGTCCGTACTGGTTGGGCATGGTTTGGGTTCTAGGGGTCTGGATTTTGTGCTTGGTACCTATGATCCCTTCCACGTGGTGTGGACCCATCCACGGGGTGTGGGTCCTACCAGTGGACATTGCCTTAGGCAGATTTGAGAGGGATTTCACCCACGCTACCCACCTACGGGTGTGGGTCCAACCACGGGGCGTGGGTGGCCTCGTAGGTGACAGTTGGAACTTTGAAACTTGCTAAACTTCCCTCTTAAGGCTACGGGGTGTTACAGTTGTATGGGTTGCGTCCCGAGATCCTATTGTATTAGATGGTTTTTTAGACAAGTGTTTTAGACTTCCGCTTCGTTTTATAAAATTTTGGGTACTTGAAATGATGTTTAAAATCTATCGATTTCTATTATCTTGACTATGAAACCTAAGTGGCTTATATGAGGCCTCTCAGGGTCTTGTATGCCATGATACATCTAGGGGGTGCCAAAAAATGTACATGATTATACCCATAGGATTGCCCGTATTTTCCAACCAACACATCACTTGGCTTATGAAAGATCACAAAGGTCTTTCATAGCTTGTAATTGGGTTGAGGATAAAGGTGTGATCATTTAGGTTTAGTGACTCTACCTTCTTGAAGCATGGATCAAATTTAACTTCTTTTCCTTTTCTATCATTCTTTTCATATTCACAACTCATCCTTGGCCTATTCATAGCACAAATATTTTTGGTGCATCTCATTAGACACCCCTTTTATTTCCACAACAACACAGCGGATACAAATTATTCATTTCTTTTGTTTATTCTCTTTAATTTTTTTATATATATAGAGGGGTCCAAATTTTTTTCACCACATGTTCCCAAGGATGAATTTTACAAACTTTTGGCTTGGTTTGTTTCCTCATTCTTACCACACCCCCAACTTAAGCTTTTGGCGTAAGTTGACTATTCCAACAACCAATGCTTCACGAAAGTTATAGGTAGGAAGGACACAACAATTTCAACAACCGGTTTAAACATTTGTGTTCAGGTTTCATCCAAAGAAAAGCTTAGGCTTAAATGGTGCCAAGATAGATTCACATACTCACAAGGTGGTCACGCATAGGTATAGTATTTAGGTTCACTCTCAAAATTCATGCCTAACATCATTTCTTTCATGCACCAATGCTAGCCAAACCGGACCAATGGGGATAGTTCTAGGTATCAACATGCACATTTTTCAAGTAAACCTTACCACGCATGGAATCATAACACAATGATGGATCACATATCTACAAGTTAAGCTCGCATGCAATGTCATTGCAAGACTCACACTTGAAATTCGACTAGTCAGAATGAGATGCTAAGAGTTCACACACGAATCATACAACTTAAATTACCTCGTTGGACTCACACAAACATATCATTCATCAAGAGCACTATTCAAGTCATTTATATTGGTCACAACTGATACTCAAATGTACAAGAGAACACTAACCAACATTCACTTTCAAGCAATTAAGAGAGAGGCCTAGGAATCAAAACCAAAACATTCACTAGCAAAGAAAAATGAAAAAGTCCTAAATGAAAATAACAAGGCAACCTAAATAATATGCATTAAACTAATTACCCACTACAATTGATCTCTTTTGATCATCAATTGAAGATCGAAAATAAAATTAAGTTGGCAATCTATGCCCATGAATTAACCACATGTTAATTAGCCTAAATGCATGAATGGATCAGCAACTAAAAAGAGCAAAACATAATACTGACTATATTAAATCAACACCCAACCCCATAATTCCTCCTCTAGACTTGGGATTTTTGCCACACATAACAAAATTAAAGAAATTATACCTATCAAGATAGCAGTCATGAATGTGATGAAATTAAGTCATTATAATCAAAACCCACTTTAATTTAACTTCCAATTATCAATTGCAAGAGTAAAATTGAAAATCTCAAACAAAAGAAGTTTTTCACAAGGTAAAAAGTCTAATACAAAAACTCTCCAAACACAAAAGCTCTCATAAATTCTTCCCCAAAAAGAACTCTAAATTTTCTGCCTCCTTTCGGCTATTTATAGTTTTCCAAATTTTAGCACAAAATTTACTCTGTGACCAACTCGAAGACATTAGTCGAGCTCAACAAACATGATCACCATATCACTGTTCGTTTCTCAACTCATCTTTCATTTGCTTCAGGCTTTAGGTGTTTGAAACCCAATTGGTGAACTCGTTCGAGGTTGCCATTAACATTCCGTGGATCACCGATTACCACCTTTGTTCTTGTTTGAAGCCTTCATTTTTCATCCAAGTCATGTCACCTTCAATGATGGTCAGCTTGTTTGCCTTTAATTTTAGCGAGCCGCTATTCCACTTTTTGTTTCATGACCTGCCTCGATTTTCTTCAATTGTAAGCACTGTCACTTTGGGCGAGGTTAGGCCATTTGAGTGATCTGTACTTTTGGTTAGGCGACTACTAGTTTGGAGTTTATACTTTTTTCAATGTTTTGATCATTTCTTTTATGTCTTTTTTCCTAGCATTGTCCTTTAGCATTCATAGTTGTAAATGATAAAAATATCATCAAAATTGAACATAATTAGTAATTGAGGACACTAATTGTTGAACTAAAAAGGCCTCAAATGAGTGTAAATCTACCACTCATCAACACCCACAATGTCACGATCCAAGGTACCCCTTAGGCGTAACATGGCGTATATGACCCTGAGACGCCCCATACAAGCTACTTAGCATTCATAACATAAGAAATAGAGAAAAGAGATAAAGAACAACATTTCCAGTTTAAATCATTTTTATAAAAGTAAAACAGAAGTCTAAACACTTGTCTCAATAGCCATCAAATACATAAGAATGAAATTTGGCCTAGCCCAACATCATGTTCAAAACTAAAAGTAAGAAAGAAAACTGAAAACAATGAAAATCCATACTCGAAGCATGAGGACTCACCAAAGCTCAAAATCTCTCAAATCAACCTGTAGCCACGAAACTGAGAACCCTGACATTCGAACCCTACATTTGGGAAAATGTAGGCAATAATATGTGTTAGTACAAAATATGTACCAAGTATGATAGCCATGCATATAAACATTTAAATCATGCTAAAATAGGACATTTCATGACATGCAATGACAAAGCTAAAACATTGTATAAAAAGGGTTAGAAAACATAAGTCATAAAATATGGTCAATGCAAGCTAGCATCTTTAAAACCACTGAACACATGTGAGATACTTCTTGAAGTAACCTTAGTTCATTATTATTGTGGGAATTAACCTTAACCGACATAGAGACCATGTGAGCTATAACATAATCCCCTAGTGTCTCCCACACCGAAAAGGGCTGTCCTACTTACCAATGTAAGGACCATGAAACTTCTAGCTTAGGTGAATCCACTAGCTAATGTCTATCTAGACAATCATCCTCTGGGGGCACATAGGTAAGAAGAGGATATTGCCTATAGGAACCCTGCCTCTACTCATGGGAGAGCTTCCATCTCAATATCCTCTCGACGATAATCATAAATCTCACGGAATAGTCATTTTCTTACTTAATCTTATTGTCCATGGAAGGTCACGTCGTGTTGCCAATCCAAGCTAGGTTATAAGTCATCCATGGAAAGGTATCATACAATAACCAATCCAAGCTAGGTTTCATTAGGATATCTCCTTATCTTTGATTCGTTTAGGTGAGAAGACCTTTCAACCTTAGAATACTTACTAGGTGAGAAAACTTTTCATAATCATACTTCCATGTGTATATGAGAAATCCTTTCAACAACACAACAACATCATCATAATTGATACTTAACTCTCAAGGCAACCTTAAAACATTTACATCAATTTCATAGTATTTTCATAAACTCTTCATTTATAATTCAAAACCACTTCATATCATCATAATTTGGAAAGCATGTTAATTACGTAGGTTCATGGGGAATATTCATAAAATCATTAGATTAACTCAATTCATGCATAAAAGATCATAGATCAATCAACTAAATCAATAATTAAAGGAACCCATATCATAGAAGAAAACCATAACTCAATTGTGAAATTCTAACTTTGAAAATAGGAGAATTTGGGAACTCCATCAATGGAAGGAATCCATGGATGAAAACTATCATACCTCAATGCCAAAAGCTTGCATTCAATAGAGGAATTGGAGAATTGACTTGCAAACCCTAGCTTGGACCCTTCTTCTTCATGTTTTTTCTAGAGAGAGAAATATTTGGGAGGAAGACTTGTTCTTCTTTTGTAAATTTGAGAGAATTATTTTCAATTGGGAAATTCTAGAGTTATAACACTTTTATAGGGGTTTTGGTGAAGGGTAAAATGACATAGTATTAGGCTAGACTAATTAGGAAAAGGCCCAACTGCCCCTAGGGAAATAACTCCCGACCAAAAACGATGTCCTGACCAATGGACCGTGGTTTGACCGACAGTCCATTGTCTGGCATCAAAGGGTTGAATTTGAGGACCTGATCAACGGAACTCATCCATGGACCATGGACCTAATGATGGTCTATTGGTCCAGGCCGTGGTTCTTCAATTTCTGAGCCACATTGGTCAACCAATCTTTGAACCAAACCTACGGTCTCTGGCTTAGTTCACGTGTCGTGGTTGGCTTCCATTGAATGGCACCAAGTCTTTCTAAACACTGAATTTTTTCTCTTTCTCAAATGCTAGGTGTTACACATAACTTTAACTTTTGCTTGTCTTCAAGTAAATGAAGAGCACAATTTGTTCAACAAAGATGTTTTCAACAATTCCAATCATCACACAACCTAGTTCATGCAACATCTCAAAGGTCTTCTCGGCTTGTGATGCGGATGAAGGTAAATGTATGTCAATTTGGATCAGTGGCTTCATCATTTCAATTCATTGTTGCACTTATCTTCACCTCTTCTTAAGTTCTTTTCATTTTTTTCACTTGGAGATTCAAATTTTGTTTTTCATTCAATTTATTTGACACCCCTTTTATTTCCTCTAACTTTCTTCTTCATTTCAATTTTCAAATTTTCTCTCGTCATCATTTTCTTCTCTTTTTCATACAGAGGGATTCCTTCTTTTTGTAACACACTTCAAAGTTGAGTCTCACTTTTTCTTTTTGTATTGTCCACTTGGATTTCTTTCCTCCTTCCATTCCACACCCCCAACTTTGACTTTTGGCCTAAGTTGGCTATTCAAATAAACCAATTATTCGACAAGGATTTATGGGTTAGAAGTAAGGGGAAATTTATCTCTAGAGGTTTCAACAAACGGTTTTGGTTCAAATGGTGCCAAGATAGTTGAGGTATGAAACATTTGTGTTTTCTCTCACAATTTGTGCCAAATCATTTCTTGCATTAATCAAAGCTAGACAAACTGATTAACAAGGAAAATTCTAGGATTCAACAAGAATGATTTCAAGAAAAATCTCACCACATAAGGCACTTAAAATATAATCATTTAGCATAGCCCAACAAGATAAAAAGTTTACTTGTGATATTCATTGGAAGGCTCACATCAAAACGCAGCTAGTCAACATAAGATTCCAAATGATCATTCAAGAGTGAAGCCACACTAATTTTATCTTGCAATCATTAGCACAAAACACATTTTTCATCATAAGAACTATCTAAGATGTCAATATTGAACACAATTGATCCTCAAACATGAAAAAATGAGCTAAACCATCAACTACCATATAAGAACCAAAAATACCAAAGTACTACAAATGTCTCAAACTATAACTAAAAATAACAAAATACAATAAAAAAGAGGAATATTGATACAAGTGTCCTCACCCTACCAAAATAACATAAGTAGTTTCTTCAATGTGATGGAAATTAAAAAATGGGAGGAAAGATATAAAAGTCTCATGTAGGCTATGGATGAGAACTTATCAGATCTAGAGTGTCAAAGGGGACTACATCATCCTGGGAATTAGTGCCCGACAAAGTAGGAGCAACAATCGACAATGTAGAATCAACCAACGCATCACTGCCCGACACATCGGAAGGAGGAATAGTAGGTTCATAAAGCACCCGCTAGTATCGACTTGGGAAATCACCACATGAGATATCACCATCCTAGCTAGCACCATTGTCTCCCTGATATCCTGCAACTCTGTCAATGTCTTAACATTCTGTCACTCATTCTCATAAAAAAACTCATTCTCATTTGTCTCCTTCTCACCCTCATCATCAACTTCATCAGTAGTATCCTAAAAACCTTTAGTAACACCAGGATGTTCAGCCACTCCCCTATGTATCTCAACTCTCAGCTTTGATGTAGGCACAGACTCATGAATATAGGGCAAGGGGACCATAAACCAAACCATGAAAATTTCAATGAACCTTAGATGGTCCACATCTACCAGATGAGTAGCAATATAAGCCCTCATAGTAACCAACTTGACTGAGCTACTCATATTTTTCTTCCTAGCCTCAATCTTGGTCGTGAGGTCATTTAACCTCTTCTTATACGAGGCCAAAGGATTTTGATAGTGCACCATCTGACCCCTAACCGGTAGTAGTGCATTTTCAATAGCTGTAATTACGAAGACAACATCCCAAGGATTAATATGCCTAGCATGGGTTATACTCTTCTACAACTGATCAGCTAGTCATTTGTATGACATGCCTGTAACATTCCAGATTTGAAACGAGAAAAAATAGCAGCTTTTAGAAAGTTGTAGGTGCTAACCGACGGTGGCCACACATAAACCGTGGTGGGGACCACAGACCATAGGGAGGGACCGTGGTTGGGGGGCCCCAACTTGAGTCACACCTCAGGACCACAGCCTGACCAATGGTCTGTCGGTTAGAACACAGACCGTGGTCTAAGGTCCGTAGGTCCAAAGGCCAAAACAAGCCTCTGACCATCGAATGTCGACCATGCAGGATGGGCCATCGCCCTGACCGTGGTCGATCGGACGAGGGTCCGTCGTGCATGACTCAAACAACTTTTAGGGACTTGAGGTCTTTTCTGGTTTTAATTAAATCAATATGGTGTCATTTGGCCTATGTAAAGAACAACTATATGGCCAAAATCCCCCATTCAAGTCATTCTCTCAAAATCCCAAAAAGAAAACCCAAACTCTTCTAAAATATTCTCTCTGTAGGAGTTGGAAGAAGAAGGAAAAAATTGAAGCTAGGGTCAAGTCAAGTCTCCAATCGTCTAGCTTGTGAGGGATTTGTAATAAAGGTATGATGGATTTTCATCCATGGATTCCTTCCATCCATGGAGTCCCCTAGAATTTCCCCAATTTGATGAAGAATTCCCCAATTCTAGTTAGGCTTTCTTCCAATGCTGTGGGTTATGATGAATGTTGATCTAATTGAGTGGATTATGATTGTTTATAATTGAGTTGATAGGATTACATGTTTTTAGGAGGAAAATACATGTACCCATGCATATTCCATGATTCTAACCTAGAATTGATATAATTTGGTTGATGCCATGAAAAGAAACTTTATGGGTTTAGGATTATCCTTAAAGGATTGATGAATTATGATTAGAATAGCTTGAGAATAAGTATAGATGATGATCATGATATGTAGTGCTTTGAGAGTAAAAGTTATGATATGAATTGTTGTTATATGATGTTAATGTTGTGGAAGGGATACTTCCCACATGAATTGCTTAAGTATGAATGTATGAATGTGAAAGGCTTTCTCACACGAATGATTATAGGTTGAATGGATTACTCACCTAAAATGAATCTAGACTAAAAGACTATGTAATTGATGAGGCTAGAGGTGACTACCCTTGACCTCCATTTGAGAAGGATATGAGGTGATTTTCCATATTCCTTGGAATTGAACAAGAGGTGATTCCCCGCGTTCCTATTATGATAAATGGACATGGAGGCAAGTACCCATGATCTTTATGAAATGATGGGGAGGCGAGTACCCGTGTCATAAGATGTGATTGTGGAGGCGAGTTCCCATGATCTTAAAGTAAGTAAGGCAAAAGGCGAATACCCATTAGCCTTTGTATGTTAGGCAAGAAGGTGAATCCCCATGCCTTTAAAATTAAGTAGGAATAATGAGAACTATGTTATGAAGAATGAATAGCTTGGATTGTTGCCTAAGATGGTTTCCATGAGGTAAGCTTGACTAGAGCCGGATGACCAAAGTCTTGACTAAGGATAAGCAAGGTTGCTTGAGAAGTGTTCCTTTCTTATTATGATTATGATTTATGTGCATTGATTATGCTTATGGTTTATATTGACTAACCATTATGTTTATGTTGTTATGCTAGCTATCATATTTAGTACATAATTGTACTAATGCATACTCTTGCCTACATTTCTTATCAAAATGTAGGGTCCGGTGACATTATTTCTCACACTTGTGGCAATGTCCATAGTTGATCAAGGAGTAATGATTTGGTGACTCCACATTGTATTCGAGGATGTGATCACCGTTTTCTTATGTTTCTTTCATTTTATGTCTTGGACTATTGTATGGGCTGTGTCCCAAGATTTATTCATGTTTGTTAGATGGTTTGAGAAAGTTGTAAGAGACTTTCGCTCGATTTATAAAGACTTTGATTGTATTGAAAATGTTTTAAATTTCTACATCATTTCTATTACTTTATGTTATGATATGCTAAGTGGCTTAAATGAGGCCTCTCAGGGTCTTGTACGCCCTGTTACATCTAGGGGTACCCTTGGGTCGTGACAAACTAGGTAATCAGAGCACAAGGTTTAGAATGGTTCTAGGATGTCTCAAACCATGTCAAGTAGGGTCTGGTTCATAAGTGTGAAGCGTGCCACATTTATGAATGAGAGGCTACTAGATGTTTAGAAAACTTCACTTCTTACCAGGAGCTTAACTCTATAAGATCTTTCTCTTAATCCTTACCCGGTGGTTTTCAGGATATGACTCCTAGAAGGGTGAATGCTAGATGGACTGAGGGAAAAAATGTGGGTCAAGAAGTTCCTCCCCAAGCTCCTCCTCAAGCTCCGATTTATCCTTTGGCTGACAATGTAACAAATGCAGAGTTTAGGTCGGCTTTCCAAGTGTTGGCTCAAGCCGTGACGGCCCAAGCCAATAGAGAGGTGGCAACCCCCGTGAACCCAAATGTGGGTAAGACGGTGGCAAGAGTGAGGGAATTTACAAGGATGAACCTTCCAAAATTTTATGGCTCCAAAGTTGATGAAGATCCTCAAAATTTTATTGATGATGTCTATAAGGTACTTGATATTATGGGAGTGACTCTGGTAGGAAGGTGGAATTAGACGCTTATCAACTCAAAGGGGTTGCTCATATTTGGTTCAATCAATGGAAGGAGGCAAAACCGGAAGAAGCGGGTCCCATAGAGTGGGAAAGGTTGAAAAGTATGTTTCTTGATAGATTCTTCCCTCTTGAGATGAGAGAGGCCAAGGTTCTTGAGTTTGTCAACCTTTGGCAAGGAAATATGAGTGTGAGGGAATACACTTTGAGGTTCACTCAATTATCCAAATATGCTCCTTCTATACTGGCGGATCATAGCGCTAAGATGAGTAAGTTTGTATCAGGTGTGTCCGACTTGGTAGTCAAAGAATACTGCACCTCTATGCTTGTACATGACATGAACATCTCTCGTCTTATGGTGCATGCACAACAAATTGAAGAGGAAAAGCACAAGGAAAGATCTAGCAAAGTAAAAAGGGCAATAACGGATGATGGTAACATTTAATATTCTAGGTCTGGTGGACGGGGTCATTCAAGGTTTCGACAAAAGTTTTCCGATTAAGGTTCTTCTAATGCTCGTCCAAGGTCTAACAATGAAAGGGTGTCAAACCCTAAACCTCAAGGAGATGGTAGTAGGTTCTTAATGCGTACTTGTGCTAAATGTGGGAGAAATCATGAGGGTAAGTGTCTAGCGGGCTCTAATGCTTGCTTTGGCTGTGATAGGATGGATCACAAGATAAGGAATTACCCTTCGGTTTCTAAGAATGAAGGAGATACTTGTCGTAGGGCTCAACTCTACCCTTCAACCGGTCCAAGTGGTTTGGGTGCGAATGCTCCTAAGCAAAACCGATTCTGTGCTCTACAGAATAGAGGTGATCAAGAAAGTTCCCCAGATGTGGTGATCGGTATGTCAAAAGTTTTTCAAATAGATGTATATGCTTTGCTTGATCCCTGTGCTACCTTGTCCTTTGTGACTCCTTATGTGGCCATGAGGTTTGATATGCTCCTCGATGTGCTGTTAGAACCTTTTTCTGTCTCTACCCCTCTTGGTGATTCTATTGTGGGAAAGAGAGTCTAACGAAAATATCTTGTTTCCTTGTCACATAGAGTTACTCTTGTTGACTTTGTAGAGCCTGATATGTTAGACTTTGATGTTACCCTTGGAATGGATTGATTGCATTCATGTTATGCTTCTATTGATTGTAGAACTCAGGTAGTCAAATTTCAGCTTCAAATGAGCCTATCCTAGAATGGAAGGGGGGGAATCATATGTCTAAGGGTCAGTTTATCACTTGTCTAAATGCTAGAAATATGATTTCTAAGGGTTGATTTTACCATCTAGTAAGGGTGAGGGATGTAAATTCCAAAACCCTTTCTCTTGAGTCGGTCCCTATCGTAAATGAGTTTTTGGAAGTGTTTTCAGATAACTTACCCGATATTCCTCCAGAGCGGGAAATAGACTTCGGTATTGACCTTCTCCCAGATATGCACCCTATATGTATTCCTCCTTACCATATGGCTCTGGCAGAACTTAAGTAGTTGAAAGAGCAATTGAGGGATTTGTTGGATAAAGGTTTCATCCGACCAAGTATCTTCCTATGGGGTGCTCCAGTTTTTTTTGTTAGAAAGAAAGATGGGTCCCTTCGTATGTGTATTGACTATCGTCAGTTAAAAAATGTGACCATTAAGAACAAGTATCTTCTCCCAAGGATTGATGATTTGTTTTACCAACTTCAAGGGGCAAGCTATTTCTCTAAGATTGATATCCGATGGGGTTATCACCAATTGAGGGTGAGAGATGACGACATTCCAAAAATGGCTTTTCGAACTGAGTATGGTCACTATGAGTTTCTAGTAAGGTCATTTGGTTTGAGTAACGCTCCGGAGGAATTTATGGACTTGATGAATAGTGTTTAGACAATATCTTGACATGTTTGTAATTGTATTTATCAATGATATTTTGATCTACTCAAGAAGTGAGAATGAGCATATTAATCATTTGAGGATCGTATTGCAAATCCTATAGGACCAACATTTTTTTGCAAAGTTTAGCAAATGTGAATTTTGGTTAAGGTCCGTAGCTTTCCTTGGTGATATTGTGTCAAGCAAAGGTATTGAGGTATATTCTAAGAAGATGGATACGATCAAGAATTGGCCTAGACCTCTAACTCCTTCAGATATTAGCAGCTTGTTGGGTTTGGCCGGTTATTATAGAAGGTTTGTTGAAGGCTTCTCTTCAATTGCCTATCCTTTGACGGCCTTGACTCAAAAGAAGGCTAGGTTCATATGGTCGGAAGTGTGTGAGAAAATTTTCCAAGAGTCAAAATATAGACTTATGTCCGCTCCGGTGTTGACCCTACCAGAAGGGACAAATAGTTTGGTGGTTTATTGTGATGCCTCGAGAAGGGTTCAAAGAAGCATTCCTAGATATGTTCTTTCCCCTAGATTTGAGGGAATGGAAGATGCAAGAATTCATTAACCTTTGTCAAGGAGGTATGAGTGTGAAGGAATAAGCTCTTAAGTTCACCCAACTATCCAAGTATGCTCTAACTCTAGTGGTGGACTCAAGGGCTAGAATAAATAAGTTTGTGATGGGACTGTCCGACTTGGTAGAAAATGAGTGTCGTATGGCAACGCTTATCCATGGATTGAATATTTCAAGTCTTATGGTTCATGCCAAACAAATTGTGGAGCAAAACCTCAAGAAAATGGATCGGGAGGTAAAGAGAGCTAGAAGCAATGATGGGAACTTTTCTAATGCTATGTCCGATGGACAAGGTAGGCCTAGGACTAAACTAAGGTACTCCGCCAAGATTCTTGCAACACCCCTAGGGTAGTGCAAGCCTAGGGGTCTCCATTTCCCAAGCCTACTTGCACTGAATGTGGAAGGAGTCATTATGGTAAGTGCCTAGCTGGCATGGATAGTTGCTTTGGTTGTGGGAATGAGGGGCACAAGATAAGAGATTGCCCAGTTCTTAAGGCTAAAGGAAGGGAAGATAAGAAAGTTGCCTCTAGCGGTTCGGATGATATTGCTCAAAAGAAGAATAGGTTTTATGCTCTCCAATCTATATAAGATCAAGAGTGATCTCCTCATGTCCCTTACGGTATGTGTTTTATGCTTTAGTAAAATTCTAGATTTTCTTGTCTTTTGTGACTTGTTAGGTTTGACTTTGAAGTTGTCCTTAGCATGAATGATGTTTAGAAGAGTTTGTGTAGGCTTACTCCCAAGGGGGAGATAGTGTGCCTACGTAGCAAGGTTACTGTGTATTTATATGTTGCCATGATTTCCTTATATGCATGTTCATGAAAATGCTTAGGTCTTGTTAGAAAGGACTTATATGCATTGTTTTCCTCATGTTGTAGTGCATTGACTAGAGTTGCATATAGACTTCATGAGATGAGTTATGAGCATGCCCTAATTTTGGGAGTTGAAAGATTCCTCCTTGAAATGAATTCTTTTTTAAAGTAAATTGAGTATGGGCTGCATGAGAGTATGTTGAGCATGTTATGACTAGGAGATGGTAGTTCCTCCTTGAATATGACTAGTTATGAGAGTGTCATGCATAAATGGGTTGTTTGATGAAGTTCCTACTTCCTTTTGTTGCGTTGAGTATGTTTAATGAGAGTTGAAGTTTTCCTCCTTGTTTATGTGCATTAGATATGTTGCACGCATGATGGGCTGCTATTCTAGAGTCGTTTCCTTTAAGAAGTGTTTAGAAAAGTCATTCGAGGAAGAATGTTCCGAAGAGGGAGATATTGTAACACCCCGGAAACTAGTAGACCTAACTAGTAGCCACAAGCTAGGGTACTAGAGTTTGATGCATGTGGATTAGAGTCATAGATGAGGCTTACCGTACTTAGAATGAGGGGTTTAGGGGTCAAGCGTCGAGGCACGTGTTACACCCCGTAATTTAGAAGATTACCTAAGGTTTGGTATAGGATTGCAAGGGCAAGTGCCAAGGCAAGGGGGCAAAGCCTTAGCCAAAGGCCAAGGCTGCCCAACCTTGTCCATGCACTGCCTAGGGTTCACGACCAGTGGCCTTGACCACGGTCCATGAAGGGGTCCGTGAAGACCCCTTAGTTTTGTGGGAGGTGAAGCCTTGAGGCTTATCTACTGTCCAAGGAACCACGAGCCACTTCACGGCCAGTGGTCATGACAACGGCTCGTGGGAAGGCTCGTGGTCATGCCTTAGTTTTGAATGAGTTTGGCAAGTTGAGGGTAGCCACTGGTAAAGGGACCACGGGCACCACCACGGGACGTGGTTCCCTTGATGGCTCGTGAAAGGGGGCATGGCCCCTGGCAAGGGGCTGCCTAGTGAGTGGTCATTTAGCAATTTCCTTTTTAATTAGTTTTAAGTAGGTGTCGTTTTATATGAGTTTTATTCACCTATTTAAGGTATTTCAAGTCATTAGCCTCCCATTTAAAGTCACTTTTCACAAGACCCAAATCAAACCCCCAAATTAGTCTTATCTCAATATTTTTCTCTCTAGAAAACCCAAGAAGAAGATAGATCTTGAAGGTTGGACGAAGAACAACCTCCATTGTTGAAAGCTTGTGTTAGGGATTTGGTTAAAGGTATGTTTATCTTTTCATCTGTGGGTTCTTCCAGCCATAGAGCCCCCTAATAATCCCCCAATTGTGGATTAAAAACCCAAATCTAGCTCTAGTTCTTCTTACATTGTGGGTAGGGTTTGGGTATGATTCCAATCTAGTGGATAATACCCAAATATGATTGATTTAGCTTTGTTTAGTGATATTATGATGAATTCATGTGATTTCAATGGTAAACCCTAGTCTAAATTGATGAATGTGATATTTGTGGGTTTATGCCATTAGAGATGAAATTAAAGGTTCATGAGTGATCTTCCTAAATCAATGTCATGTGTAGTAATTGTTCAAAGTTAGGAACATATAATCATGAATTGATCTAGACCTTATTGAATATGATTGATCTTGACTTGTGAAGTTGGAATTGAACCTTTAAGGTGAATTATGGCTAGAATCACCTAGTAATGAATATGTGATTGAATGCCTTGTAACTTAGGTTCATAATATGATTTGATGTTGTAGAATTATCAAGAGTGAAGACTGAAGGTTAATCACTAGGGTTTTGAGAGTAAAGCCAATGTGTTGAATTAGAAGTACTAAGGCTTTCAGAGTAAAGTTTAAAAGAGAATAGAAGTCTAATAGGTTGAATTGTGGTGAAAGGCCTATACTCACCTAACCTATCTTATGAATTCTTGAAAGTTGAAAGTGATAGAATCACTTGAATATGGATTGATTATCAAGGACATCCTTCCATGGGACACGAGTGTTGAGCAAGGCTTAACTAGTAAACCTTGGGGTGTATGCTTGGCTCCAAGTGGATATTGACAATGAGATGGAGTGCCACACAAGAAAGGGTCCGGGCTCCAAGTAAAAAGGAAACCACACCTAGTTGATGTGAGGACTATCCAAGTTAAAGGGGGAACTCTTACGTAGTATAGTGTGCATTTCCCAAAGTTAGGTCTCATGAGATGGGAGCCTTCACGTAGTGGAGTTAAGGTTTCTAGTAGCAATCTCCATATCCAATGAACTAAGGCATGCTTGAAGAAGCATCTCATAGTGTTCTAAAGCATAATTGAACTAAAACCTACTTAATGAAGTACCTCATACTTTTCAAGAGTATAAATGGACTTAGACATGCTTAAGGTAGTATCTCATAGGGCCCATGTTGATGATGAACTAAGACATGATAAAAGTAGTATCTCATAGGGTTTAAGCTATCAATGAACTAAGATATGCTTAAGAGAGTACCTCATAGTGTTCTAAAGTAAAGAGAGGAAATAGGTTCCAAATCAGGATGTATTAGTATGAGGACCTAAAAGTGGTACTTAGCATGAATAGTATTATGGAGTGCTATGCATGCATTGCACAAGTATGACTTAGGGTTAATAAAGAAAGGATTTGAGATAGGATTGTGCGATAGTTGCCTTCCTAGCTATAGTTTACTAAAGGTGAGAGATTCCCTTAGTTATGAGAGTTAAGCTAATAATAAGGACAAAGGAGGGTGAAAATGCCTAGGATGACTTCAAGGCTATGCTTAGTGTGAAGGGTAGTATGGGATGCCTTTCATACATTGCACAAGTGTGCTTTGAGGTTACTTAGAAGTATGGTGCCCTTATGGTATAGAAAAAGCTTAGAGACTTGACCATATATATAGACTATGATTAAGATGACTAAAAAAGGATACTTGGCTTGGGTGGTATTATGGGATGCTATTCATGCTTTGCACTTGTATGCTTTTGAGGTTACTTGAGAATGGTGCTATGAGGGTCTAGATGACTAAGAGTCAATTATGCTTATTATGATTATGACTTGTCTCCTATGCTCATTAACTATGTCTTATTTTGACTAATGATTATATGATGCTTATGTTGGAGATTATGTTATGACCTTGTTGATTACGCTATGATTATGTTATTATCT
Source organism: Solanum megistacrolobum (assembly GCA_029582645.1). Taxonomy (NCBI): domain Eukaryota; kingdom Viridiplantae; phylum Streptophyta; class Magnoliopsida; order Solanales; family Solanaceae; genus Solanum; species Solanum megistacrolobum. The sequence continues at coordinate 17,938 of JAJOON010013452.1, forward strand.
CATATGCTTATGTCTTATGTCGACTAACCATTTTGAGATGCTTTTATGGTGTTGTGCTAGCTTTCATACTTGGTACATTTTATACTAATGCATATTGCCTACATTCTAATCAAATGTAGGGTTTCGGAGATTGAGTTGCTTTGGAGACTAGGTTTCTAAGGTGCAAGAAGAGTTGAAGAATTGGTGAGTCCTCATAGCTTTGAGGACATAACCATTATTCCCTTATGTCATTTCTTTATGTTGTTGGACTTTGTATGGGCTGCATCCCAAGACTCTTATTCATGAGTTTAATAGATGATTTGAGACAAAAGATGTAGTAAAGTCTTCCGCTTGCTTGTGAAAATGTTTTCGATTGTATGGTTTTAAAGAAGTTTTAAATTTCCCGTACTTTTCTAGTATCTTATGTTATGATTATGCTAAGGGCTTGTATGAGACCCCGAACGCCATGTTACGTCCAGGGGGTACTCCTGGGTCGTGACATTGGTGGCCATTGATTATTTCTCTAAATAGGTAGAGGTGGTGGCCTTACCTAATTATGAAGGGAGAAGTGTGGTTCAATTCCACAAGCGGTACATTTTCATGATATTTGGCACTCCACGTGCAATTTTTAGTGTTGGGGGCTCTCATTTCTGTAATTGAATGTTTGCCTCGTTGTTGAGCAAGTATGGAGTCAAGCATAAGGTTGCTGCCCCTTATCATCCACAAATAAGTGGGCAAGTCGAGGTGTTCAACCGGGAAATCAAAGGGATTTTGCCCAAAACTGTTAATGCAAATAGAACCGATTGGTCCCAGATGTTTGATGACGCTCTTTTGGCGTATAGAACTGCATTCAAGACCCTGATTGGTATGTGCCCATATCAATTGGAGTTTGGTAAATCTTGTCATCTACCGGTTGAACTTGAGCATAAGGCCTTGTGGGACTTGAATGTCATGAACTTGAATTGGGAGGAAGCATAGAAAGATATAGTTGACCATCTCTATAACGACCCGAGAGCACCCCCTAGTCGTTACCGGCGTATTCGATCTCGAAGAGGTCTTATACAAGCCCTTAGCATTCGTCATAGCATGTATCATAGAATAAAAGTTTGCGGAAGATTTAAAAAATTTACTGTGGAAGTTCAACTTCACTTCATATATGAAAAATAGAATCTAACTTCGTCACAATGCACCATCTAGACATAGAAGTATCGAAAATGGGACTTAGCCCTTACATCAATAAGAAGTCTTGAAAAATAGGAAGTACAACAATGTCTTTCAACATAAGCAAAGAACTAAACATAGAAGCTAGATCATAGGGTCTTGTCCTCGGACTTGAGGACTCACTAACTTGGGGAAGCAACTCCAATTGTCTTGCGAAGTAAGCTTGAATCCTCAACGGCCCACACCTAAATGTTTGGGAAAAAGGAGAAAATATGGGTTAGTACAACACACTTACTAAGTATGGCTACTATGCATAAAAACCATTGAAACATGCATAATAGGGCATTTTATTCAAAACATGCTTTTTGCTAAGTAAATCCAATATGCACATAATTAAGTATCATAGTCCAAACTAACATGATATCATAGTCCCATACCCTACCTTACACTATGTAGAAACCCTAAAGAAAGCCCTAGTAAGAGTTCCCACCTTTCATACCTTCATTTACTTTTACATTAGGGAAAAATTGCAATAACCGACATAGACCATGAGAGCTACATGGAATCCAATGTTCTACTCCCACACCGAAAAGAGAGGGTTAACACTTGCATAAGGTGTAACCATTCTACATAGCTATCTAGGTGGATCCACTAAGCTAGAGTCCTATGTGGGCACATGGTTAAGGGTCAAGAAGATTGCTTCTAGAAACCCTAACTTACTAAATGTGGGGGTTTCCATCTCCTGAGACAACACATACCGTAAATCCGGGCTTTCTAAACGTGAGGAAACCCACGTGGGGAGCCGGACTTACTAAATGTGAGACCCCCATCTCATTTACATGCCCTTTCGGTGCTAAGCATCTAATTCCCTTTTGAAATCATCTTTAGTCATCACACAAGTTCACATTAACCTTTAATAGACCCTTATGTAGACATCTTACCATAATAGCTCATATGTGTTCATAAGTGAGTAACAATCCTTTCACTTTAGAGACACTTAGCAAGTGAGTAAACCTTTCACTTTACATTACACTATAATCATGAGAACTACCTTTCAATCATATAGCAATCATACCATAATATACATATATACTTCATAGCTAATTCAAGTGTAGAGGGTTAAGGATGAGGAAATTAGGTCATCAACACCACAACAACACATTAGGTATAGCATCATTACATTAGTTTAGGTTTATAAAAATTATTTAAACTATTTTTAAGTCATTATTCATAAGGTGAGGCTCTAACTTAAGTCATAGAATTTCCGGGGTGTTACAATCTCCATGCTTTGGAAGAGTTTCTCCTTTGATATTATGAGAGGTCAGCCCTTTATAAGGAAAAACAATGAAGAAATAGCATGATGCAAAGATCCTTCATTGAGAGTTTAAAGTTGGTGATCTTGTGTTGTTCTACAACTCTCGTCTGAGACTCTTTCCGGGAGAGAAAAAATCAAAATGGTTGGGTTCATTCAAAGTTAATCGCGTGTTTGCAAATGGGTAAATAGAAGTTGCAAAAAAGGATGGATCAATGTTCAAGGTGAATTGGAAAAGGTTGAAGCTTTACTTTGGAGAGCGTCAAAATGTGACTATGATTGATTTGGTGTATTTGGATGGCTCTTGAATGCTTGTATATGTCGTACCACAAAAATAACTAAGATGCTTTTTGGGAGTCAATCCAAGCATTACTTTTTGTTTATTTGAATAAACTTTGTTGGATGTGTAGGTTGGAGTTCGTATTTTTGGAGAAACGCAAATTATAACACCTCGGAAATTAAAGGGTTAAACTAGAGCCTAAACGTGAGGGTTAACGTCAAGGGTTAAGGACAAGGGCCAAGGATTTTGGGTGAGGGCATGGTAGGGGGACAAAGCTTCCAAGAAAGCACGTAGCCACTGCCCACCATGACAACAAGGGTCTTCACGACCCAAGGTGGCCACCACGAGTTGTGGTGCCACCCGTGGTTGGTGAGGCAGTAAGCCCCTAAGGCTGCCAAGAAAAGGCATCCCTTAACGAGCCACTTCACGGCTCGTGGTGATGACCACAGACCGTGGGAAGTCTCGTGGGGTTGCCTTAGACTCATGGGAGGCTTGCCAAGTTTAAGAGGGCCACTGATCAAGGGACCACGAGCACCACCACGAGTCGTGGTGCCCTTGACAGGTCGTGAAGGTGGGCGTAGTCCCTAGGAAGGGGCCGCCTACTTAGGGGTGTTTTGCTCAATTCCAAATTAGTTAGTTAATTAATGGGGCCGATTTATATTGGTTTATTTCACTTATATAAAAGCTTTTAATTCATAAACCACCCCATTTACTTCATTAACCCCCAAGACCCAAATCAAATCAAAAGAGTTCATCTTTCTAACAATATTTCTCTCTCTAAAACTCAAAGAACAAGAAGAGTAGAAGGGGAGCTAGGGTTTGAAGAAATCAAGACTTCTTCCTCAAATTCCCTGGAGATTCATCCTCAAGGTATGGTAGCTCTTCTTCTATGGGTAGCTTTCACCCTTAGAGTCCCTTCAAAACTAGATTTCAAAGCTTTCAATTTCCCCAAAAACTATTGTTTCACTCCAAGTCATGGGTTCCTTTTAAAAACGTTTTAAATGATTGATTTATGATGAATTATGATTCAATTGATGAATTATTGTTGATTTATAATGAAATTCCCCCCCCAAAACCCAAGATTTCGCCATATTGCTAAATTGTGACTTCTGATGTGGTTTGATTGATTATAGAAGCATATGAATAGATTATGTTTAGATTGATTGAATTAATTGGATCATGTTATTATACATGCCAAATTGTAGTAATTCTAGGTGTGTTGGTGAATTATGATTCATGGTCCTTGAAGGGCAAATTATGAGAGTTTTTTATGAACATGATGTTTGTGAATATTCTTTGTGAATACATTGAAAGTAATGTGATTATGACTATAATGCAATTGTGGTGTTGTTAAAAGGATATTCTCAATTATACACTTATGAATGATGATTACATGTTGTCACGACCCAGGGGTACACCCCCTAGATGTAACACGGCGTACTTGACCCCGAAGGGGTCTCATACAAGCCCTTAGCATATCATAAACATAAGTAATAGAAATGATGCGGAATTAAAAACTTTTTACAATCGAAGTCTTTGATAAACCAAAATAGAAGTCTAGACATTGTCTCCATAAGCCATCAAATACAATCGAGAATCAATAAGGGTCACAACCCTTTTACAACATAGTCTCAAAATAGAAAGTACGAAAGAAACTAGAGATGAACAACTCTCATCCTCGAACCATGAGGACTCACCAAGAGCTTGGAGAGAACCAATCCAAGCTTCGAACAATGGGAATGGCACACCTCAACAACTAGTCCCTACATTTATAGAAAAATGTAGAAAATATGGGTTAGTACAAAAATGCACTATGTATGATAGCCATGCACAAAATCCTTGAAAAGCATGCACTTTACCAAGTTTAAGAGTCATCATGCAAATTTGTGTGGAAACATAAGTCAAACCATTTCATAAGCAACCCTAAGTTATACGTATGCAATGCATAGACAAGATCCCATAATCCCATCTAATACTAAGTACCACTTTTAGGTCACCAAAATCATACATATCATGCTTTGTCTTCATGATAGTCAATACTCATAGACAAGGAGACATTCATGTTCATTAACTTGAAATAAGGAAAGTCATTCATAGCAACAATCCATTTAAACATGCCTAATTCATAAGTCATCATTGCATAAAGGAACCACACCACAATCCCTCTCAAAGTCCACTTGTGCCATGCATGAATGAAGTCACATATCCCCATTCACACTAAGTAGAGCTTCTTGAGAAGTCATAAATCATAGTTCATGTTCTTGTCATGTAGCGAAAATAGCTTTAACCGACATAGACCGCGTGAGCTACATGGAATTCGATGTCATGCCCCCACACCGAAAAGAGGTGTCCTACTTGCCTAAGGTAGAACTCATGTTTAATAGCCTAGGTGGATCCACTAGCTTAAGACCTATGTGGGCACATAGTTACGGGATAGGGAGATTGCTTCTAGATACCCGGACTAACTAAGGTAAAAGGTTTCCATCTTATGAGATAACTGTTTTGGGAACCTGGACTAACTGGTGTAAAAGGAACCCATAGGAAAGCCTGACTAACTGACGTAAACGCTTTCATCTCATATTCATATCCACTCGGTGCTAGGAATAATTCCCTTTAAATTCATGTTAAGTCTTTACTTAAGTTCATGTTCATGGAAGAATTACATAGCACTCTATCCAACATGGTATCATGATACCTCATAGATTCAAGTAGGTGAGAATAACATTTCAACCTTAGAATCAATACTATGTGAGTAAACCTTTCACATCATGTCATAGTGCGTTCATGAGAATAGTCTTTCATTCAACACAACAAGATCATCATAGTCATAGATAGTTCATGCATAATGATATGTAACGGTATATGTGAGAATAACCTTTCAACAATAGCACAATTGCTTCATAAACATAGAAACCTTACTTTTCAAAGTATTTACAAAGCACATGCATAATTCCCATAGTCATGTATCGATTCTCATTCATAGTCCTTCAAGAACACTAGATCACAATTCATAAATCACATTTTCCATCCCTACTCTAGACATGTATGTTCATATATTTTAATTAGATTAACTACTAACATGCATAATTCGATCACAATCCATCAATATCAATCATCACCCACACTTTTAAATCCAATTTGACAAAACAGAGGAATTCATGGATTTATAGGTAATTCATCATAAAAACAGTAGTAATTCATCAATTTGATCATAATATAAGACAAAAAAATCATTGAAATCGTTTTGAAAAGGAATCCATGACTTGGAATGAAACCCTAGCTTTATGGGGGAATTTCATGTTGAGAAATCAAGTTTTGAAGGGACTCTATGGGCGATAGCTACCCATAGATGAAAATCTACCATACCTTAGGTGAATAATCCAACCAAAATCGTGTGAGAAAGCCTCCTACTTCAAGCCCTAACTTGATCTTCCTCTTGATTTTCAATGGAGTTTTAGAGAGAAGATTTTTGGAAAGGTTTCGATTTTGTTTTGGTGATTTATGAATTATGACTTTAGATGGGTTATTTTAGGTGGGAAAAATACTTATATAGTTGTTTAAAATAGGCCTAAATCAACACCACATAACCATTAAATAAAAAGAAAATTACAAAACGACCCTTAAGCTTAACTGCCAAGAGGCAGTTCAGGTGTGACCTACGGCTGGGGTCCCATGGACCGTGGGTGGGACCCACAGACCATGGGTGGGACCACGACCTGTGCTGGTGAACCATTGGTCATAGTCTAGGACTAGGAAAATAGGGGAAGGTCAAGCCTTGACCCACGATCCCCACCTACGGAGCGTGGGTACATCCATTGATCGTGGATGCCCTTCGTAGGTAGGTTGCCTTTTGAAAGCTTTTTGGGCTGTCTCAAGGTCCTCCTCAAGGGACCTTGGTTGGTCCTTGGGGGGTCGTACCTGGACGTCTACACCCAAAAACACTTATATCAGGTACCAGAGGTTATTTGATGACTCTAATCTTTACATTAACCCCAATTAGGCTATTAGTTTATACATTAGGCTTTAGCTTAGTTTACTAGTTTTTCGGAGTGATACATTATCTCCCCCTTGGGAACATTTTTCCTCGAATGGCGATTTAGACACCTTACGGAATTAAAAAATCAAGACTAGCAGCCCATCATGCATCGATCATCAAAATAATGCACAAATCAAAGGAGGAAACTTCAATTCAATCACAGTCATAATAAATGCAACATAAGGAAGTAGGAAATATATCAACCAACCCAAAATGCATGAAGTTCAACATTTCTCATGTTCATAGGAAGAACTACCTTCTCCAACACAAAAAACATGCTCATCACAACATTATGGAGCCAATTACGCCATCTCATAAGGACATAATAAAGCATGTTCAACAATACATCTCATGAAGTCAAGTATGCAATATCATACTCAAATGCACAACAATCATGAGGAACACATAAATCATGAAAAATCATTTTATTACTTAATATGAATTCTCTCAAGAACATGCATAACATAAGGAAATCATGGAAAACACATATATCATACATGACTCCCAAAACTAGGAATTCAAGAGGAATTACTTATCTCAAGCTTGAATAGGAGTAGAAGGAAAAAGATGAGGATAATGGGACTTCATATCGGCCTTGGCCTCCCATGTACCACCCTCAACTAAATGATTCCTCCATAGAACTTTCACAGATGCTAGTTCTTTGTTTCTCAACCTTTTAACTTGTCGATCAAAGATTTCTAGCGGAACTTTCTCATAGGATAGACTCTCATCAAATCCTAACCTATCTAAGGGGATAATGGATACTGGATCTCTGATGCACTTATTAAGCATGGAAACATGAAATACCAGGTGAACCAGAGCCAACTGATTCGGTAAATCTAACTCATATGCAACTTTTCCAACACATTTCAAGATTTGATATGGGCCCACATACCGTGGACTAAGCTGCCCCTTTTTTTTCAAACCTCATCACACCTTTCATAGGTGAGATTTTTAAGTAGACCCAATCATTAACCTCGAATTCTAAATCCCTTCTTCTAACATCGACATAAGACTTTTGCCGACTTTGGGCCGTCCTCAACCTCTCTCTAATGCGTCAGACTTTCTCAATGGCCTTATAAACTAGTTTGGGACCAATAAGAGCAATTTCACCTACTTCAAACCAACCAACCGGAGACCTACATCTCCTACCATACAAGGCTTTAAAAGGAGCCATGGCAATACTTGAGTGGTAACTATTATTGTAGGCAAACTCTATCAATGGTAGATGGTTATCCCAATTACCCTTGAAATCTATAACACATGCTCTCAACATATCTTCTAAGGTTTGGATGGTACGTTCTGCTTGCCCATCGATTTGGGGATGAAAAGTCGTGCTAAGCTTAACTTTAGTACCAAACCCTTTTTTGAATGACTTCCAAAAGTGTAAAGTAAATTTAGTACCCCGATCCGATATATTGGACAAAGGAACCCCATGTAACTTCACTATCTCCTTGATATACAATTTGGCATAGTCTTCCGTCGAAATGGAAACCTTGACGGGAATGAAATGGGCTGATTTTGTCATCCGGTCAATAATGACCCTAATGGAATCACGTTTCCTTCGAGTACGAGGCAACACCACAATAAAATCCATATCCACATCCTTCCACTTCCAAGTGGGAATATCTATATCTTGGGACAAGCCTCCCGATTTTTGGTGCTCGGCCTTAACTTGTTGACAATTCGGACATTTGGCTATAAAACACACTATATCCTTTTTCATACCATTCCACTAATAGACTTCCCGTAGAGCACGATACATCTTTGTGGCTACTAGATGAACAGAATACTGCGAACCATGAGCTTCTTCTAAAATTTTCTCTCTCAAGCCATCAACATCCGGGAGACATAATCGACCTTGGTACCTAAGCACCCCATCTCCCCCTTAGGAGAAAGCCTCAACGAACTTTTTGAGCACCATCTCTTTCAATTCAACAATTATGGGATCAAGGTCTTGCTTTGCCTTAACATCTATCACAAAGGATGATTCAGACCCATTATGAACCGTGAGACCACCCTTAGGGAAATCTACTAGATGGACACCTAACCGGGCCAACCTATGTACATCACGGGCGAACTATTTCTTCCAATCCTCAAAGTGAGTCACACTACCCATGGACAATCGACAAAAGGCATCCACTACCACATTAGCTTTGCCGGGGTGATAGAGGACACTCATGTCATAGTCTTTTAAAAGTTCTAACCACCTTCTTTGTCAGAGATTAGGTCCCTTTGGATACATATTAGAAACTCTTGTGATCGGTGAAATCATCCACATAGACCCCATATAAGTAATGTCTCCATATTTTCAAAGCAAATACTACCACTGCTAATTCGAGATCATGTGTCAGATAGTTCTTCTCATGTACCTTGAGTTGCCTTGAAGCATAGGCAATTACTTTCCCGTGTTGCATGAGGACACATCCTAAACCCACTCTAGAGGTGTCACAATATACAACAAAACCATCGGTACCCTCCGGCAAGGTCAACATCGAAGCGGAGGTAAGCTTATCTTTCAATTCTTGGAAGCTTTTCTCACAAGCTTCCGTCCACACAAATTTAGCTTTCTTTTGAGTCAAGGCCGCCAAAGGAGAAGAAAATGAGGAAAACCCCTCAACAAATCTCCTATAGTAGTCAGCCAAACTCAAAAAGCTTCTAATATCAGTCAGTGATAAAGGTCTAGGCCAACTTTTGACCGGTTACGTCTTCTTTTGATCTACATCTATACCCTTGCTTGACACAATGTGACCTAAGAATGCCAAGGACCTTAGCCAAAACTCGCATTTGCTAAACTTTGCAAATAGTTGATGATCCTTGAGGACTTGCAACACAATTCTCAAATGGTCCATATGGTCACTCTCACTCCTAGAATAGATCAAGATATCATCTATAAACACAATGACGAACATGTCGAGATACTGCTGGAAAACCCTATTCATAAGGTCTATAAATGTCGTCGGGGCATTAGTTACGCCAAATGACATCACAAGGAATTCATAGTGCCCATACCCAGTTCGGAAATTCCTCCTGGGTATATCAAGCCCTCTCACCCTTAGTTGGTGATGTCCCGAAAGAAGGTCAATTTTCGAGAAGTAACTAGCCCCTTAAAGTTGATCAAACAAGTCATCTATTCTTGGAAGCGGATACTTTTTCTTTATGGTCACTTTGTTTAGTTGGCGATAGTTGATACACATTCTAAGAGACCTATCCTTCTTTCTAGCAAACAATACAGGAGCACCCCATGGAGAGATACTCGGTTGAATAAAACCCTAGACTAGCAAATCCTTGAGTTGCCTCCTCCGAAGCCATTCTATAAGGAGGAATGGAGATAGGTTGCGTATCCGGAATAAGGTCAATTCCAAAATCTATTTCCCGTTTAGGAGGAATACTGGGCAAATCATCGGGAAAAACTTTCGGAAACTCATTCCCTACCAGAATCGACTCTAGAAGAGGGGTTTCAGATTCAACATCATTCACCCTAACAAAATGGTAAATACACCCTTAGGAGATCATCTTTCTAGCTTTAAGACAAGAGACAAATTGACTCCTAGGCATAGAATTTCCCCCCTTCCACTCTAAAATAGGCTCATTCGGAAATTAGAACTTAACCACTCGGGTTATACAATCAATAGAGGCATAACATGTATGCAACCAATCCATCCCAAGAATCACATCAAAATCTAACATGTCAAGTTCTGTCAAGTCAACAAGATTAACTCTATGGGACAAGGAAATGGGACATCTTCTATACACCCTCTTATCTACCATGGATTCACAAACCGGGATAGAAAACAAAAAAAGGTCTAATAACTTTCTCGGGGGAACATCAAACTTCATAGCCTTATAAGGTGTCAAAAAAGATAAAGTAGCACCGGGATCCAACAATGCATACACATCAATAAGAAAAACTTTTAACATACCGTTCACTACATCCGAGGAAATTTCTTGGTCACCTCGGGTTTGGTTTAGAGTAGGTTTTGTTTCATATTCTTCAAGTTAAGCTTGTCGAAAATAGTCATAACTCACACCAAAATATTTAGAAGAGCTGAATGAGAAGGAAAGAAATAAAAACATTAAAAGGACGAATAGTTGTCCAAGTGAGATCATATACATACCGAACGAAAAATAATCAATATAATTAAGGAAACAACAAAACAACGAGAAAAAGCATACATTTAATGGAGTAAACTATGAGATATCCAATGATGATAACAAATCATTCTAACCAGGAAAGGTCCTATATTTTGAAATAACATACCTCAAAAAATTGAATAACACTTCAATCAACTTTCAATCATCAAAGTACTCATAATATCCATTGATAAAATTTAGTAAAAATAGATAACAAAAACATAAAAACCAAAAAATATGGGCATGCAAAGTTATGAACTCTCAGAGGATTTTTTAAAGAACACAAAATCACATCCTTGTATGTGAATGAAGCTGTTGATGAAGAAATTAGAGATTTGTAAGGGCTTTTTTTATTGTATCTTCAACAACTTCAGTAGAGAAAACTTGCTTGAATACTCAATTAACCTTTGTTATTTTATCTATACTAACAAATACTTATAACCATATGCTTGCATAAACATAAACAACAAAGTTTAAAAGCATGTACTCAAAATAACAATTAATAATATACGCATAAATTAATGACTGTAAAAAGCATACCAGGATCTTCAAAATTAGACTGAAACAAAATGGAAAAAATCGAGCCCATTGAATGCACAGTGTCCCCTAAAGGAAATTATTTCCCTTTATTACCTAATGTTTAAAGGAATAAATCCTCTCAAGATAGAACGATTATATTCACCAGTGTGTTGATACAAAACAATGGTGTCAGTGAGCCATTCAACAGAAGTCAAGTACACAAATATTTAATTGTCCTGAAGAAGAAGAAGAAGAACAAGAAGTAGTTCAAAATTTTCGTTGTTTTAAAATGAGAGGAAAGTCCTCTATTTATAGACAAAAAAAGGTAGTGTGAGCAAATCATTATTGTGTCTTATCGGAAAAGTTACAACTCTTTGGAAAAGTTACAACCCTTCAGAAAGGTCACAACCTTTCATAAAAGTCATAACTTTTCATAAAAGCCACAACTCTTCATAAAAGTCACAACTTTTCATAAAATTCGCAACTCTTCATAA
>JAJOON010013453.1:0-34531 GCA_029582645.1 Solanum megistacrolobum
TTTTTAATTAAATGTTTTCTTGGTAAAGAAAGTTTTAAATTCATTATGTTTTTAGTGTTATGCGATGAATGAATGCTAAGAGGCTTGTATTAGACCTCTTCGAGGTCGAGTACGCCGGTTACGACTAGGGGGTGCTCCCGGGTCGTGACAGACTTAAATCGGGAAAAAACCCAAAAATCATTATTTTCTACAAAACTTCATTCTTAAGAGCTAAGGGACGACCCAATGTAGTTTCTTATTAGATTCTCATGATTTCTCACGCTAAAGGGAAGTTAATTACTCCCCTAATCCATATTTCGATTCTTAGAACTTAGAATCCTTGTAAATTATTGTTGGGTGAGGGTTTTGGCCTGAAGTTAATGGTGGGAAGGGCCCTAGCTGAATATTAGGATCATGGGTTTGGCCTTGGGTTGATATTTTGATATAATCTGGGTAAATTTTCCTTGTTTATTGATCCTTGCGTTAATTACTTATTTATAGACCAAGAACAAGCTGAAAGACTTCGAAAAGGGTAGGCTCAAGTGTCTTAGGAGTATTCAGGCTTGGTTTCGAGGTAGGTGATGGTTCAACTACTTATTGTGTGATACATGTCTGTTAATTGCTCCATTGTATGCATGCATGTATGTGAATAGGGAAAAATGAATTGAATCAAATGAAATGATTATGTGTAAACAATTACATGCCATGAACCTGTTGCTTGACTGTGTGACTACGTGCACTGCTCAATGTGGTGTGATTGTGACTGTGGTTGTGCTGATTGGACAAGGTATCACGTTTTGACACATATATTTGACCGGGTGATACGTTCCAACACATATTTTGGACTGGGTGTTGATGAGTCCACGAATTGGACTCATTTAGGGATTTATTTTGATAGGAATAGTGTCCTCAAATGCTTATTTTGTCTTAATATCTAATGAAAACTTTTACGTTTCAGGTATTTGAAGTTTTAGTGGAAGAATGGACACTAAGACCTTTTTGATCTTGAGTGAGCCGAATCGAAGATCAATTGGAAAATAAGGGCAAGCCTATAGGTGAAAACATGCATTGTGTTCCTATTTTTGAGTGTGAGCATTGCATCTGATTCCTGATCTTGAATTGATTAACCTCTGTCTGTGAATATGGAATCATTCTTTATGTGAGGGCATTTAAATACTTTTTGTTGAGCTTAAACTTGCACAAGTAGCAAGTATTGTGAGCATGAGAATCTTTGGTAATGGTGTGTCACAACTTGAATCTTTGAGTACACAATTGATCTTTGCATGAGTAATTTGAGTCTTGTTGTGTATGTTCATGATTTAGTCTTGTGTAGCACTATTTGAGACATCCTATTTGAATTGCTGAACTTGAGTTTTACTTGAGGACAAGCAAAAGTTTAAGTTGGGGGTGTTGATGAGTCCACAAATTGGACTCATTTAGAGCTTTATTTTGATAGGAATAATGTCCTCAAATGCTTATTTTGTCTCAATATCTGATGAAAACTCTTAAGTTTCAGGTATTTGAAGTTTTAGTGGAAGCGTGGACACTTGGGCGCAAAAAGGCTGAAAAGAACAAAGAAGCTGAAGCCTGCGCATCGCCAAGCACGCTTGGCGATTCGCCGAAGGGACACACTCCACCCTTTGTTCCAGTACGCGAAGCCTTGAAGGATCAGGATAAAAAAGGCGATGAAAGGAGCAGTTGTCGTTTCGTCGAATAATTTTGTTAAGCAGTACTAGGTCGCCCAATGACACAGAGCACGACGATGCTGAAGGCTAGTGCAAGACAGCGACGAACTACACCAAAGAGCGAATCGCTGAGTTAATCGGCAATTCCGACTAACCTCGCCGAAAGATTCGCCAGCACTATTTTCTGAAGTCTATAAATACTAAACTTGTTATTAGTTTTTTAAAAAAAAAAGAGTCAAACATTTATTTTAATTTCCAGAATAGAATAGTACTTTTTGGGATATTTTCTCTCAAGTTTGGAGAGGGTTTTTGGCAGACTTGAAGAAAGAAGGATTTCATCTTCCTCAAGTTGGAAGTGGGTCTTCTCCATTCTTCTTCCTTTGCTTAAATAAAGGTTTAATTCCTTATATCCATTTGATTTTAGTATCATTTTAGGTGTATTTTGTTATTTCTTGATGTGTGGCTAAAAACCCCATTCTTGGGGTGTGATTTAGCAAATGTGTGTTGATATTGTTGTTGGGTCTTGCTTGCTGATAGGATAGATGTATTTTAATGGTGATTTCACCTAGTGGTTGTGGTTTATTTTAATGGGTTTGTAGTTGCAAATACAAAACCACCCATGTGTTTTCGGCTTCCCCGAGAGGGAGGTGGCGAAACCAAGACCGCTAGACTGATGGCCTAAGGAGTGGGTTGACATGAGGTTCAGCCCGAGAGGGTGAGCCCTTGTCCCATATCCTAACATTCAGCTTGACAGAGTGAGTGGGGTAAGGCATAGGCTGGCCTTCATGCGGAAAATGGGTGTCCGAGAGGAACGCATTTGAAACGGGGTAAGTAGCCCGATAGGGAACTTATTTCCATCTAAAGCTTAGCCTAGTCACTATTATCTTGCAAATTTCCTATTGAAAGAATGTACCCAACGATTTATCTCAACTTGTATTGCGGTCACACCCCAAGAACTTGTCCCCATACTTGATTTTCCTTGTTTTTACTATTTTTACTACTTGTGACAAAACCCCCATTTGATATTTGACACCTATGTGTCACCCCTTTTAATTTACAATGTTTTTATTTGTAAATCTCTTTAGCTATGACTAGTTTGAACTAAATTTTATTTTTCTACTAATTCTCAAAACCACTCCCTTGGGACACGACCCCAACTCTTGGTTGGGTTACTATATTATCGACGATCGTAGACACTCGTACTATAAGTTAGTATCATTGGTCACGATAAGCATTAGGTGTTATGTTCCAACACATGTATATTGGATCGGGTGTCACGTTCCGACACGTTAATTGTTTGGGTGTGGGTTCCATGAGAGAACCACTTGTGATTGGTGCATTTATAATTACGTGTCATGGTTATTGGGAAATTGTATGTTGCCCCTAAAATGAAGATTGAATTATGCATTCTGTATATGTGTGTTTACTGTGTTGTAATGACTTGCGTATATTTCTCTTACCAGAGTAGCTGCGTGATCCTACCAGTGCACCGTGGTTTGTGTACTGATAGTGCACTTGCTCTTTCTTTGTTGAGCATAAGGCATCTTCAGGCGACTATTGACAGATTTCAGTTAGGAGACCATTGACTGAGACCGGATTTAAGGGTGAGCCAGTTCTTTCAGGCTGCCATGGATCCATCATTAGTTTAGTCCATTCTTTTCGGACTCAAACTATATGTTTAGACTTTTGTTGATGTTTAGTTTTCGAGGTTGCACCCCCATTTTCTTAGACTTGTTGATTAGTAGAATTTTGGTACAATAACTTCAGTTCTAGGGGTTGAATTTCCGCTATAATTGTTTGTTAGACCTTCAGAGTTTATGGGAACTCCGTATTTATTTAGTCATTTAAACCTGCTTCCGTACCTTTAAATGGTTTAGTTTCTTTAAGTTGCCTAGTCGGGTTATAGTAGTGGTTCTCCCGCCGGAGGGTTAGTGTGGGTGCCAATCACGGCGGTCGGGGTCGTGACACTTCAATGACAGTTGAGGCTTTTTGAATGTCAAATCCTCTGACATACACTCATGCACATGTTTAAATGAAAATCAAATAGACCCTGTAAGCTTGACAAGCATAAAGAGTAAATAAGTATACACGAGAGAAAGGCACCACAAATCCAAACCAAAAAAAAATAATTCAGACTCCTAACCCAAGTAACCACAATATCTAGTGATCCAGTAAACTTCTAGCCCATCTAGCAAGAGTTATAATCAGTCTAGGTCTTCGAACCATCTAGGCCACTCCCAACCCAACTAGCAAAACTGACATGGTGGCGTCTCCACTCCAAAAAGGGTCTTAAAATATCAAAGCCGCCCATCTTGGCATACCACTACAAAGCCATCCAACAAGAAAGAGTATCCCGAGTGCTGTTAACTCCCAAAAGGATGTCGATTAATAGATCAATCAATACTAAGCCACCGTGGATCAACGTCCCCTTACAAGGAATCACAAAAAGTATCCAACCTGAATAACCCTAATCCCGAGTCACCCGAGAAAGAACAAAACCTATGGTTACACATCAAATGTCAAAACAGATATTAAAGAAAGCATACGAGCATATTGAAAGTAAATCTAAGTACATCTAGGCTAAACCGAAATGACCCCTATAAGCCTAGAATGTAAACTCATGCACATGTTAAAATGAAACTCAAACTGACCCCCATAAGATCGACATGTATAAATAATAACTAAGTCTACAAGACACAAAAGTACCACAAATCCAAACCCAAGAAACAAAAGTCAAGCTCCCAACCCAAGTAACTACAATATCTAGTAATCTAGTCAACTTCTAGCCCCACTTGCAAGAGTGATAATGAATCTAGGCAGCCCAGCCAGCTAATCCACTCCCAACAAGGTTGATTCCATCCTTGTAGAGGG
Organism: Solanum megistacrolobum; assembly: GCA_029582645.1. Lineage (NCBI taxonomy): Eukaryota > Viridiplantae > Streptophyta > Magnoliopsida > Solanales > Solanaceae > Solanum > Solanum megistacrolobum. Next base: position 4,536 of record JAJOON010013453.1, read on the forward strand.
AGATACAAACTAGCTTTCTTTTTTACGAGCAAAAACCATAGGTTAAAGGATGATCAACTCTTTTTTGTTTTAATTACTGGCTGGCACATAATTTAATTTTCATAACAAGTTATACTCATTAAAAGAAAAAAAATGTCAACAAAATAAGAGTAACAAACTAGGAATAGAAAACATTATGACTAATTGGTCCGAAATAATTGCACTTGTTGGAAAAGCTAACAAATGCTTCATTAGATTTGAGGTATTAGTAAAACAACTGTTGCAGTCCTTATGCTCTGGTACTATAACATGTTTCTCGGGATTTATTGCATTCTCAAGTAAGAATTCCAAAAATTTATGGAGCTTTATTGGGTCAAAACTACGCATACAACTAAAAAATGGCATAACCTTGACATTTTTTTAATTTATTAAGGAAACTTTTAATATGTTTTGTTCAAACGAGAGGTACTTGTCTTCCAGAAAATCAATGTCATCGCCCTAAAAAAAGCTGGTACTACTAATAAAGAACAAGGAGATGTCTTCCTCTTCCAACATCAAACTAGAAATCACCTGAATAGAAGAATGAGGCAGAATAAAGGTAAGTACATTGATTTATAGGGCTTACAAATTAAACCAATAGTGATTTCCCATTATTGTAACACCTTTAGCTTAGACCAATAAAAGCAACTGATATTTGACCTCACATACTAAATTAAAACTATATGAGATAATTAAAAGGAAGTGAATCAATAGATAATTAATCAGGTTTACTGAAAAAATCATGACCCCCATCGTACAATCAAGTTGATAGGTAGAAGACAAGAGCTCAATTCACAATGAACATAAAAAGACAGTAAACATTTGGGACGTATAACTAACCTTCGTAAACTAGGATGACAATATTAGCTCATTAGCACAACAAACGCTTGTGAAAGATGTTTTCAATCATTTCATCTAATTCATCATAGTAGAGATCAAGATTTACGTGGTTCAAAGATGATGAGTCCCAGAGCTTAATTTTCGTATGATTAAAACCCTAGAAATCGTTAAATGTTCAACATATGGAGTAACAATTTCAAAACAACATGTACCACCTTCGAGTGAATGCCGATCCCCATCAGGATGACCGTGATCGATCAATTGCAGTCATTATTAATCTTGACAGTGCACAAATTCATCTCCTTAACGGATAATGTAGTGCCTCTCCTTAGCTGCTCTACCATTTAAAATTTTAGTCTAAAGTTTATGTTTAGATGTGATGATGGTGTTTCTTATTCTCTCGTAATTGACAAGTGGAATGAATTTGTTGTGAATAAGAAAGTGGAGTTTTTACACCTTAATATATGTTATAGAATTGCTTATCTGACTGGGCATCATGACCAACCCTATAGCTTGCCAGAAGTTCTCCGTAGTAGTTCATCGATTATTAAAGTCAACTGCAAAAATTGCAGAACATTAGAAGAATGCGTACTAAATTGGACATCTGTGAAGAGTTTAACACTGAAACGTTTGTTAATCCGGGATGAACACATTAAACAAATAATGTCAAATTGTCCTTAATTGGGATCTTTGAATCTATATGGAATTTGTGGTTTTAATCTATGGATTTTGTGCAAACGATTAAAACCACAAAATCCATATAGATTCAATGATTCCAATTGAGGACAATTTGACATTATTTGTTTATTATGTTCATCCCCGATAAACAAACTTTTCAGCGTTAAACTCTTCAAAAAAGTTTAATTTAGCACGAAATCATCTCATATTATGCAATTATTGCACATAAGTTTTATAATTGATGAACTACTACAGAAAACTTTTGGCTAGCTACAGGGTTGGTCATGCTCAGTCGGATATACAATTTTATAACGTATATTAAGGCGTAAATCCTCCACTTTCTTATTCATAGAAAATTCAAGCCACTTGTCAATCACGGGTCAATATAACAGACCATCATCATATCTGAACACAAATTTTAGACTGAACATTTTAATGGCTAAGGAGAGATAGTACATTATCCGTGAAGGAAATGATTTTGTGTACTACTGAGCTATCTAAACGTCCATACTCCTCAGTGTCATAAATAACGATGTTGATAGAAGTCCAGAAGTATTGTCAATCTTTAGAGAGAGTAGATGTTCTGAACGTGTCTATTATGGACAATAAAGAGAGAATTTGGACAATAAGAGCATAAGGTAGCTTAATAATCGTATCAATTTTTTCACATTTTTTTCTCAATTTTTGGTTTTTTTCTGAGGTAAGGTTTCAATAAGAAGACTTTCAGAGGTGTCAGAGAATTTGTCCTTGTTACTCATATTGTTCAAATTGTATTACTATTGCTACCTGAAATCACAACGTCAGTTAACCACTCAGCGGCAAAAAAGTACACTAGAATTTGTTTGTGAAGAATAAGAAGAATTTCAGAAATTCTATTTTTTAAAAATAAGAACAAACGCATATATTTACAAACAACAAACAATAGCATAAACATGTGCTTATTGTGCTTTATTGGAAAAGTCACAACCCCTTCGAAAAGCCACAATCCTTCATAATAATCACAACCTTCCCCAAAAGTCACAAAGGTCACCATCTTTCAGAAAAGTCACAACTCTTCCTTTTCCTTTCAAATCTTTTAAAACACTAAAAGTCATGCTACTTCTCTTTTGATCAGAAACAACACAGGGCTAAGAACGGGTGGAAATTATCATACATCAATACCAAGAATAAGTTTAATTGTAACTATAATTGTTATAGACAATTTATTTTCCTTTTTTTTTATTATTATACTTTCTTTAATGCCCAACTAAAAAAGTTATATCACATGATACTCTTTTTTAATGTGATAATATATGATATCATTACAATATTATTGTTTTAAAAATTAGGGGTCGGGAAAGAGAAAAATTAAGGAGGAGATTACAATTAAGGTGAGGAATTGATTGATCTCACCAAAAAAAGTGAAAATTTAGTAGTCAATGCTACTAAGATTATCCCATGTAATACTATATAATTACAATATGCAATGATTTTAAACCATAAAAAAGAACAATAAGATATTTAAACTTAAAGTTTACAAGTCCTCTATATAGTAAAAAAATTTATTCATCAAAATTCAAACACAAAACTTAAGAAATGAAATTAAGATAAAGGATACATACACAATAGAGACTTTTGTTGCCGTTTCAAAATCTTGATTTTTTTTTTTATGTTGTTGAATGTATGTATATTTTCATGAAATGGCAAATGTCACACTAATTATATAGTAGCCATGCAGTTCACCATTTAATTTTTTTCTATTTTTGGTCAGATCATAGAAAGAATATATATAAATTAATTAATTAATTAGATCTAGACATTCAATATAGTTATGTCATTAATTGTTCTTAGTTGAGTACTTATCCTAAATAGGTTTCTGATGTCATGCTAAAATCATCATTGACATAATAATTTACTTCTCACACATTTGAAAAAGATATAGTCCCTTGTTTCAATTTTTCACATTTATTTTCCCTTTTAATCCGTTTAAAATTATTATTTTCCTTTTTGTAATTTTAAATCATACTTGAATCCATAAAAGATAAGGAGAGACGTGACAAACTCACATGAATCATCATGACGATAACTTTATGTTAAATGAGATGTTATTCACATCTCCACATTGCATTTTTATTTTATAGGAGTATCAATTAATAGGAGTTGATTTTCACTAGGCAAATAATTTCTATTGATTTAGCTTAATGACTATATAATTGATATTTTACAACATAGCATTAAAAAAGAACCATGGTCAAGATATCAAGTTGTGTAAGTAATCTCTATATATGTTGATAGATACTCGAGAAATTGAGTCCTCAGAGGAGAAATAAATTAATGATGACATGACAATATTTTGAGTAAAGTTTTGACAATGACAAAGTGAACCAGGTTCAAAAGCTTGTACCAGAACTAAGATAAAATAGCGGGAAAGAAGAAATAACACGTCGAAGATAAATACTCCTAACTAAGGAAAAATAGTGAAGATGACTCCTTATACGGAAAGGAAAAAATATTAGAAAATGAATTACTTTCATTGTAGGATTCCATTAGGATTTAATCCTCCCTTATAAAAGGATCTTTGACAAAGAGAAAAACAGTTTTTGAAATTTATAAACAGATAATTGTTGAACAGTTAGAGTGAGCTAGTTAGGTGATTTACTTGAGTTAGTCTTTTTGATTATAGAGTTGTAATCTAAAGTTGCTCTTTGAAGATAGGGAAGTTTGGTTTAAAGTGCTACGAGGGTAGATCGTTGTATTTTTCCCTTCAATAAGGAGGTTTTCCCCTATAAAATCTCTATTTTATTGTGTTGCATTTTTGTCTCTGAAAATTCAACAAAATCCCAGTTTTTGTTATGGTGGTCAAAGTTTCTTTAATTTGTCAGACAACCCCCCGGATTTGAAAGTTCTGACCATCCTGACTACATGTACAAATAGGAAAAGCCTTGTATTGATTAAAACAATCCCAAAGAGCATGGTGCGATCACCTATCACACTTCTTACTTGCACACGTGTATTCAAGATGCAAGATTGAAAATACAGTGTTCTTCGAAATCAGGGCTCCAATATGCTAATAGTTCAGGTGTATCTAGATGACATTATATTAGGAGGGAAATACGTAAAACATGGGGCTGACTTTGCACAACTGATGAGCAACGAATTTAAATGAGCAAGATGGGAGAGCTCAACTTCTTCTTGGGGTTTCAAATCAAACAGTCGTCATCTGGCAGTTCAACTCATCAGTAGAAGTACATAAAGGCGCTACTAAAGAAGTTTAACCTGAATGAAGCAAAGATGAATAACACTCCAATTGCAACAACACCGAAGCTTTATAAAGATGAACCTAGTCCTGGTACATGACACAAAGTATATAGGAATGATCAGATATTTATTGTACGTAATGGCTAACATACCTAACGTTGTATTTAATGTTGGACTCTGTGCATGCTTCTAATCGTGTCCAAAAAATCCCATTTGCAGGCTATCAAAAGGATTTCGTGATATATCAAACAAACTCTGAGCCTAGTTTTCTGGTATCCTAAAAAGATGATTCATTTGATCTGGTTGAATTTGCATTTGCAGACTACGTAGTCTACTTGGTAGGTACAAAAAACATATCTAAAATGGCTCACTTCTTAGGGACGTGCTTAGTATTATGAGAAACTAGGAAACATAACTCAGTCACCTTGTCTATGGCTGAAGCAGAATACGTTGCTCTTGCCTCGTGTTATGCCCAACTTCTCTGAGTCAAGCAACAACTTCAAGATTTTAGCATCATTACTGACCTTTTTCAATTACAACCTTGGGACTCATGACTAAACAACTCAATAGTGTGGCCGTGATCAATAACATCAGGAAATAAATGACCCATAGAAACTATAGAAAACTTGGTCCAAGTGAAAAAATGAGACTTAATTGAATTTGTCGAAATGAAGGTACACCACGATTTACTAGCTCACCCATCTAACAGATACGCCGTGAATTGGGCTCCTCTCGACTCCACTAGACCTATAATAGGATGTCGCTAATGAGAACCTGTAAGAAAGTTGTAGGTATCCCCACCCACACCCCCAAAATACCTTAGAGGTTAGAGTATGAGAAACACTCTAACCATCTTCATCTTTAAAGGTATGGCTTCGGCCACATTCACAGGTTAGGCACCTCTAGGTGGTACCTGGACCTGAGGTGCCTCTGTTGTAGGCAGATAATGTGGTGCTAGTGCAGCTACAGCTCTAGCATACTGCATGCCCTAAGCACAATTAGAAACCGTACAATGGTTGCCTGAGGTACGGAGCCTTAAAAGGTCCAGGTGACGGTTGAGATGGGCCTGACCCAGTGATAGAACTAGAACATAAGCTACTAGAGGGTCAGCTAATGGCTCCAGATCTCTCTCCCTTCAGGGCTAGTGTTGCACTCTTGGCCGACAGTAGAGGTCGACCGTTTCCTCGAGCTGTCGTATGGCGTGTATGAGCCATCCTCTGAAAAGAATGAAACAAGTAAGATTTCAAGAAACCAACTACATAAACGCTGCATGAAAGCAATACAAAAGAGGATAAATTCCAAAAGACACCCTATAGCCTCCTAAAGATAGGATACAAATGTCTCCACAACGATCCAAAAATTTCTTATATGTATTCGCTCTCTACAAGTGAGATAGGAAAATCTAGAGCTTTGATACCAACTTTTTATGACCCGATTCCTCGAGTCATAAGGGCATATAGTATAACCCTCAAAAGGGAAACTACTGTGTAACCTAGAATAGCAAGCAATAAGTATAAGGGTACAAGTAAATAGAAATCAAACTAAGCCACCAAATAAAATAAAAGTAGGAGCAAACAAAAAACTATATACAAAAGGTCCCTCCCATACCCTAGAAATCAGAAGTACGGAGTTGTCTAAAACTAAGTGTTAAAACCGCAAAAGTCGACAAAAACAAAGCTTGTTCAAAACGGAAAAAGACTAGATAAATAAGTACAGAATGAGATAAGCTGATGCAAGACTCCAAGTGCTCACACTCATCTCCAAATCTTTAATTCTTCTAATTGCAAAAACAATCACCACACATGCATGATGAAACATATTTAGATTGTAGAATGAGTATAAAAACTGTGTAATTTGTTGACATCACATGTTTACTGAGCAAGAAAGGTAAAAACAATATGAAATGATAGAATTTAGAAACAGATAGAGGTCAAAACAGACATGAAAGAAAGCATACGAGCATACTGAAAGTAAATCTAAGCACACCTAAGCTAAACCTAACTAACCCCTATAAGGCTAGAACTTACACTCATGCACATGTTTAAATGAAAATCAAATAGACCCTGTAAGCCCGACAATTATAAAGAGTAACTAACTTGACAAGAGAGAAAGGCACCACAAATCCAAAGCAAAAAACAAAATCAAGGCTCCCAACCCAAGTAACCACAATATCTAGTAAGCTAGTCAACTTCTAGCCCATGTAGAAAGAGTGATAATCAATCTAGGTCTCCCAGCCATCTAGTCCACTCCCTACCCAACTAGCAAGACTGATATGGTGGTGTGTCGACTCCAAAAAGGGTTTCAAAATATCAAAGCCGCTCATCTAGATAGACCACTACAAAGCCATCCAACTAGAAAGAATGTCCTGAATAGTGTTGACTCCCAAAAGGATGTCGATTAAGAGATCAATCAATTCTAAGCCACCGTGGATCAACATCCCCTTACAAGAAATCACAAGAAGTATCCAGCCTGAATAACCCTCATCCCAAGTCGCCCGAGAAATAACAAAACCTATGGTTAGACATCGAATGTCAAAACGGATATGAAAGAAACCATACGAGCATATTGAAAGTAAATATAAGTACATCTAGGCTAAACCTAACTGACCCCTGTAAACCTAGAATGTAAACTCATGCACATGTTAAAATGAAACTCAAACAGACCCCGTAAAATTGACAGGTATAAAGAATAACTGAGTCTACAAGAGAGAAAGGCACCACAAATCCAAACCCTAGAAACAAAAGTCAGGCTCCCAACCCAAGTAACTACAATATCTAGTAATCTAGTTGACTTCCAGCCCGGCTAACAAAAGTGAAAATAAATCTAGGCCGCCCAGCCAGCTAGTCCACTCCCAAGAAGGTTGATTCCATCATTGTAGAGGGAGATGCAAACTAGCTTTCCTTTTTTCGAGGACAAACCGTAGGTTAAGGGATGATCAACTCTTTTTTGTTCTAATTACTGGCTGGCACATATTTTAATTTTCATAACAAGTTATACTCATTAAAAGAAAAAAAATGTCAACAAAAATAAATGCAACAAACTAGGAATAGAAAACATTATGACTAATTGGTCCGAAAGAAATAATTGCACTTGTTTGAAAAGCTAACAAATGTTTCATTAGATTTGAGGTATTAATAGCACAACTATTGCAGTCCTTATGCTCTGGTACAATAATAAGTTTCTCAAGATTTAATGCATTCTCAAGTAAGAATTTCAAGAATTGATGGAGCTTTATTGTGTCAAAACTACGCATACGACTACAAAATGGCATAACCTTGACATTCTTAAAATTCTGTAAGGAAACTTTGATTATGTTTTGTTCAAACGAGAGGTACTTGTGTTCCAGCAAATCAATGTCTTCACCCTAAAAAAGCATGGTATTACAAATACAGAACAAGGACAAATCAGGTTAGGTGGTAAGCGTAACAACTATAGTAATGAAATTGAAGTCATTGAGGCAAGAAGGGATCAATATACATTTTACATAAAGATATTTTGAATTGAAAACATACTGGAATATCAGGAAATATCATTAGGTTTTCCAAATTACGAGTCGACCTTAAGAGGTTGTCTAGGGGATGGAAAGTTTTTAAATACAAAAACTTCTTGTCAACTATCTACATTCCAGCAATAGTAAGGAGATGTCTTCCTCTTCCAACATCAAATCAGAAATCACCTGAATAGAAGAATGAGGCAGAATAAAGGTAAGTACATTGATTTACAGGGCTTACAAACTAAACCCATAGCGGTTTCCCATTCTTGTAACACCTTTAGCTTAGACCAATAAAAACAACTAATGTTTGACCACACGTACTAAATTAAAACTATAAGAGTTTATTAAAATGAAGTGTATCAATAGATAATTAATCAGGTTAATTGAAAAAACCATGACCCCCATCATACAATCAAGTTAATAGGTAGAAAACAAGATCTTAATTCACAATCAATATAAAAAGACTGGAGACATTTGGGGCTGATAACTGACCTTCGTAAACCACAATGACAATATTAGCTCAATAGCACAACGAACGCTTGCCAAAGATGTTTTCATTCATTTCATCTATTTCATCATAGTAGAGATTAAGGTTTGTGTGGTTTAAAGATGAGTAGTCCCGTAGCTTAATTTTTGTATGATTAAAACCCTAGAAATCGTTAAATGTTCAACATATGGAGCAACAACTTCAAACAACATGTATCACCCTCGAGTGAATACCGATCCCCGTCAGAATGACCGTGATGGAGCAATTGCAGTCATTATTAATCTTGACCGTGCACAAATTCATTTCCTCAACAGATAATATAGTGCCTCTCCTTAGCTGCTCTACCATTATAAAAGTTTAGTCTAAACTTTATGTTTAGATGTGATGATGGTGTTTTTTATTTTTCCGTAATTGACAAGTGGATTGAAATTGTTGTGAATAAGAAAGTGGGGACAACCGTTTGAGGTAATGTGTGATGCAAGTGGATTGGCGCTTGGTGTGGTACTAGGACAGAGGAAAGAGAAAATTATTCACCCTATTTACTATGGTAGCAAAGCTCTAAATGTGGCACAACAGAATTATACTGTGACCGAACAAGAACTTCTTGCGGTGGTTTTTGCAATCGAGAAATTTTGATCCTACTTTCTTGGTACTAAGGTCATAGTGCATACTGACCATTCTTCATTGAGGTATTTGATGGCGAAAATAGATGCAAAACCAAGATTGATTAGATGGGTATTGTTGCTGCAAAAGTTTGATTTTGTGGTAAAAGTTAGAAAGGGGACCAAAAATCAAGTTGCCAATCACTTATCCAGATTAGAGGAAGAAGCTATTCTAAAGCTTGGAGATAGGCCTGAAATTAATGATGCTTTTCCAGATGAACAGGTATTGGTTGCTTCTCATGATTTGATTCCATGGTTCGCAGACTTTGCTAATTATTTGGCAAGCGAGTTGGTGCCCCTGGACTTGTCTTTTCACCAGAGGAGAAAGTTTATGCATGATGTGAAGAAATTCTTCTGGAATGAACCTTACTTGTATCGTAGTTGTGCTGATGGGATTATTCGTCGCTATGTCCCCGAGTTTAAGATGCTGAGTGTACTTGAAGCATGCCATTCATCGCCTGTTGGTGGGCATTATAGTGGTATTCAGACAGCACATAAGATTTTGTAGTGTGGGCACTACTGGCCTACCATCCACCAAAATGCTCATGATTTCGCCAAGTCTTGTGATCGTTGCCAAAGAGAAAGAGGGCTTTCGAAGAGGCAAGAGCTCCCTATGAATTGGATTTCAGTGATAGAGTTGTTTGATGTATGGGGCATTGATTTTATGGGTCCATTTGTGAGTTCATATGGGATAACGTATATTCTTGTTGCGGTTGATTATGCATAGAAGTGGGTGGAAGCAGTTGCGCTCCCCAAAAATGAAGGTAAAAGTGTCACTGCATTCTTGGAAAGGAATATCTTCTCCAAATTCGGTACACCGAGGGCGATTATCAGCGACGGAGGTTCTCACTTTTCTAATAAGTTGTTCAAGGCACTACTTGAGAAATATGGTGTCCGCCACAATGTAGCCACTCCTTACCATCCACGGACTAGTGGGCAAGTTGAAGTGTCCAACAGAGAAATCAAATAGATTTTAGCGAAGACTATGAATGCTAATAGAACGGATTGGTGAAGGAAGCTTGATGATGCTCTATGGGCCTATCGTACTGCATACAATACCGCCATAGGTATGTCTCATTACCAACTTGTATATGGGAAGTCTTGTCATTTACCACTAGAGCTAGAGCATAAGGCGATGTGGGCAATGAAGAAGCTAAATTTGGAATGGGGCGCCGCATCGAATCAAAGAATGAATGACTTGAATATGTGTGATGAGTTTCGCCTAAATGCTTATGAAAGTTCAGCCTTGTACAAAGAGAAGATGAAGCGGTATCATGATCAAATAATTGAAAAGCAAGAATTTGTGGTTGGTTATTTTGTGCTTCTATTCAACTCTAGGTTGCGCTTATTTCGACACAAACTCAAGTCCAAATGGACTGGGCCATTTTCGCTCACAAAAGTGCTCCCCCATGGAGTGGTTGAGCTTGAGAATAGTGAAGGAACAAGGTTCATGGTAAACGGGCAAAGGATCAAGATCTATCTGGGAAATGCTGAAAGTGTGCAAGAAATGATTGAGGCCTACAATCTTGATGAAGTCTGAGTAATCAAGAAACTTGCGTCGTGCAGCGACGTTAGATCAAGCACTACTTGGGAGGCAACCCAAGATGTAAAATCTAGCCAACTATAGGTTTCTATTTCCCATTTAGTAGTTTTCTTTTTTTAATTACGTCTTTGTATCAATTTAGATAGGTGTTTTAGTTATTTTTAGTGTTGGGTAGAATTACTATAGGGTCCGTGTCTAAAAAGTATCAAGAAAATGTAAAAAGAATACCCTAAGGGTTGCTACATATGCAGGTACGCTATGAAAAATTTGCAGAAAATGGTCTGTGCAGAGGTGTACGGACGCCATCGACGGTCCGTCGTTCTATCCACGGACTGTAGATGGTGTCCGTAGATCCCAGGTAAGCCCCTAAATTTTCCCAAGTGTAAAAGTGATCTACGGTCCCAACCTACGGACCTTAGATCGACCCACGGACCGTAGACGGGGTCTCGTTGGTCCAAAACCCTAAATCTGTCTGACCCGACCCGGACCCCCTTATTTAAAACTCCCCTAATTTGAAATCATTTCCACTTCGCTCCTTTCACTCTCTAACCATTTCAAACACCCTCAACTCCCCTAAATCAGGCCATAACTCCCCCATAAAATCATCCCTTCCATTCCTCCATCATTCCCTCAATTCCTTTCCATTCCGATTACAACTCATTCCATATTCCACAAAAAGGGTCCGGTGTTGGGTTATTAACGAAGAGGTGATTCTTTAGTCTTGCAAAACTTAGTGTCGTCACGAAATCACCCCACTCCATGTTGCTTGTAAGGTAATAGACTTTCCCCTCACTTTGAATTTCGGTTCATAGATAGAATATAGAAAGTTGGGAGTCGGGTCTTGATCGTGGGTAATTGTTAGATGAAATTACATGATAAAATTGGAAGTTACAATACCCTTGGAACGATAGATAGTGATTGTCTTGCCTTGTTGTATGTGATTATAAGTCTACATGTAAGTTTCGACTTAAGGTTCTAACGTGTCTTAAATAAATGTTAAAATGATTAATCGGAATCCTTAGAATGACAAACTAGCATGATTCAATGTTGAAATGTATGGTTAGAATAGGATATTGTTGAAAATGGTCTAAGATGTGGACTTGATAATTGAGAATGGCTAAAACCTGGCTCAGTTCCCATCCACGATACCCCGTCTACGGACCGTAGATTGGATTCGTGGGTTAATGATCTGGAAAATTTCACCGAGTGTCAAACTACAGATGTGGACTACGGTCCGTGGATAAATCTACGGACCGTTCTGTACATCCGTGGTTTCCATCTAGGACCAAGATTATTGGTTCTCTGATCCACGGAAGGGTTCCACGAACCGTAGGTCTCCTCCGTGGACGACCACTGTAGACTCTGTCTGAAATTTTCATGGGACTTTGTTACTATTCGTTTATAGTTCTAAATGTTTTTTTAGTTAGTTTATGGTTAGTTTTGGCACTAATATCGCTTCCACCGCTACGATGGCACCCAAGAAACTAGTCACCTACTCAAAACAGGGCAAGTCAAAATATGTTGCTCCTAGCTTTAGGTTAATCGATGAGGACACATACACAGAAAGAGATCCAGCATACATTCCTCCCAACACAAGGACTTCTCATAATGCACCCCAAGCCAACAAAAGCACCCCCCGGAAGGTGAATCCCGATGTAGTCACTGTTTCCCAGTCTGATAAGGAGCGCACACTGATTGAGTCACCAACTGGGACTGCTTCCAATTCCGCTACTGGGTTTGCGTCTAGCTTCGAGTCTACCCATGCTTCGAGCTTTGAGTGCATCCATGCTTTAGGGTCCGAGTCTGCACATGCGTCGGGGTCCAACGCTAAGTCAGCCACAGGGACCAGCCAGAACGAACAAGCAGCCTCATCTGATGAGGCAACTAGCTCAGAGTCAATACCCATACCAAGGAATGAGAACCCTACTCCAGTGGCCAGTGAGCCAAATAGATGGTGTGTTAAGGGCCAATGGCAAATCTATCGGGATGCCAAGATGATTAATGATAAAGAGAAGATGGCCCGAATTATTACAGAGGAGCGCAGAGTCCTCACAGGGAGCTTGCACACTGTCCCCGACATTCACCGATTATTTAACCTTCACAAGTGTGAATGGATGGCTCGAAACCCAAGTACTTATAGTGAGGAGATGGTACGGGAGTTCTACGCCTCCTATGTCGCCACTCTCCGTGGCTCGGTCTCCAAGCGGTCAAAGTCTATAGCCCAGGATCCTCTCACTTCCACTATGGTCCGGGGATGTCCGATGGACATATCACATGCCACCATCAGTCGTTTTCTTTATGGGCCTACCACAAGTCACTCTTGGTCACTAAACGCAACGAAGTTTGATTACCGATGGGACATCGTGCGGAGCAGTGCTTTCCAGAGGAATGCTGAGCAGTGAGAGGCTATTATACTATGGTTGGCTAGGTACATTTTTGTAGATGGCGAGTGTGCGGAGTGGGTCGCCACACTACGGTTGAGTATCGGAAATACCACATTAAATTTTGCTGCCAAGTTCTTCTGGTTGTTGGTGAGTAATAGGGTATCGCCTACAAAAGCTGACAACCAACTCACTTGGGACAGAGTGGTGCAGCATTAGTAGCAGGACAGAAGATTGACTTTGCCCGTATGCTGCTGGCAGAGTTTCACGAGAGGGCATTCAAGACCTCCACTACTTACCCCTTTCCATGTTTGATTTTCCAATTGTGCAGGGACTCTGCGGTGCCGATCTGGCATTTTGATAGGTTGATCAAACTTACAGGGGCTTTGGATATAGGCCTCATCCGAGATAAGGCAAATGTGGCGGCACCTCGCAGAGAGCCCTAGGTTGAGGTACCTCTCTTGGGCGCCGATCTTGCAGACACAGTGGGGCAGGCACAGGGCAGTGACCCCATTATACCAGATCACTCTGATACTGTCCCAGCCTCCTCTTCCCAGGCCACTAGTATGGCTCCCAGTTCATCCCGGTCCACACCACAGTTAGGTGCTACTGTTGTTCCGTTGGCCAGAGTACAGAAATTAGAGGCTCAGATGGCCACATTGCTGCATCATATCCACCCTTGGATGCAAAAGTCTATAGCCTAGTCCGAGGGCAGAATGGAGCGAAGGATGGAGGGCATGATGGACCAGAATGTCCAGGCCGTTAATAAGCGTCTTGATGCTTTTGAATTGCGAGTCCTCGAGTGACCAGCCCCTGCCATAGATCTATACTCTTTTCAGACTGATTTAGCCAGTCTCCGGGTCGACATTGATACCATTCTTGCCATCCCTACAGTTGAGCCTCAAGCTGCACCTACTGCAGTGGCTGATGATACGGTGCTAGATGTTTTATTCAGTGGGACCGCCAAGGAGGATTTTGTGCCTACACATACCAAAGGTAAGAGGCACCGTTCTAGTCTCACTGAGGAGGAAAAAGCTCAAAAGAGACAGCATAGGAAAGAGTAGGAGGCTATGAAGGCTTCGATTTTAGATGAAGAGTTGTGCCAACGGAGGGTGCATGAGAGTATTGCAGGGGCATTGAGTTCTGCCCTAGTTGTAGAGGTCCCGCCTGTTGTGAAGGACATTGTGAGCACCACTTATAGTGCTATGATGGATGATGTGGGCACTACTGAGGGTGACGCAACTATTGTTCCAGCGGGCTCCGGGAAACCGGACATACCCGCTCGTTCATGATTCTTCGGTGCTATGCGCCACAGGTTATCTTCACCCAATCCATTATCTTTTACTATTTTGTATGCATTGGGGACAATCACATCTATTTTTGTTGGGGGTGGGGTAAATGGATTATGAGTGATTGGGTACAGTCTGAGTAACCCAACTCATAAATCTTCTCTTGGGGTTTTCTTGCCTATGTTCTTTTTCCCCAAAAGGCTGTTTAATTTCTGTTGAACCGGCATGTGTTAGGATTGTATGTATAGAAGCATGAAAAAGAATAAAGCATGATGGCTTATAGAAAATATACCCGTCCAAATTTTGTGATGTGTGCTAGAATTGTTAGGCTAATACTAGTTGAATGTGTTGGCTCTGAGTATGACATGATAATGAATCAACTTGATGGCATGACTTGAGCTGAAACTTGAACTAGGTAATCTGGTAATGAAACGATGCGCCAAGAGTGTGTGAGAATAGTTGATTGTTCAAACAGTTTTTGTGCAAAACGAGAACTTGCCCAGTTAGTCCTGCTAAGACAATTTAATCCAGAGGTTAGGAAGTGATTCAGCCCTTGTTCTGATAAGTCCACAAATTTCCTAAAAGAAAGATCCAACCAAATGAAATAAATGCTCCCTTTGATCCAAATGCTTTGAGCCTAAAATTAAACCATTCCTTTCTAAACCCGAACTCACCTTCCCATAATCAACTATGTTGACCCCAGTCCCTCCTTGGACATGCGCACCTCGACTTAGGCTAAAAGCCTAAGTTGAGGGTGGCTAATGTAAAAAAAGTCACTTCAATCTTAGCCCTGACCCAATATCGGGTATTGTGCACCTCAACCAATGGAAAATCCATAAAGTTGAGTGTGGCTATGAAAGAGGAAACTGAAAGAAAAATAGGTATGAAAAGAGTTTGATGTTGAAAAAGAGAAGAAAGGATGTGACTTGTTGAAAGCTAAAACAAAAAAAAAGGGGCTACAAAGTCTAAAGTCACATCCATGGTTGAAGAGAAAATCAAGGGAAAGAAGGTACAACGGTAGGATGGTAATAATAGGGCAAAAAGAGGTTGACAGCCTAATGTAATGTCAATGAGGGCAAAAAGTCACTAAGAAGTACCCAATTGTACCACACCTGACCCTGAGCCTACGTTACAAGCCAAGTAAGTCCTATAGTGATCCTAGAGTCTAGTTTGGAAAGTCTAAGCAGCGAAAATAAGGGCAAGCCTATGGTACTGAGCACTAACTGTACTTGAAGTTATTTCTGAGTGTGAGTGTTGAATGAATCGTTGTACTCAAATTCATAAGTCATTGTGTGAAAGAAAAGGGATTTTGTTTAAAGTAAGGGCGCTAGTTACATTGTTGGAAAGCTAGTACCTTGGTGATAGTGAAACAGTGTATGTTGTGTGTTGGTTGGTTGATCGTTGTCATGGTTTGATCTGCATGAATTAGCTTGTCGAGTCTAAGAGAACAAATTTTGTACCCAAAAAGAGAGTGAGTTAGAGTGCCATGTGATTGCTTGTGCTTGAAATTCTTGCTTCTATACAAGTGTCGTTTAGAGCCTTAGTGTGTCGCTTCAGGACAAACAACGAATTTAAGTTGAGGGTGTTGATACATCGTGAGCTTATGGTATTTCTAATACATTTCACTTCCAAGTTATGTGTGTCTAGGGATTTTTTGGATTGGTTTTTATGTGTTTTTATCATGGTTTTTAAGAAAGATGTTCAGGAGCGGAAGTAAAGGGACAGCTGAAAGAACTGCAGAATGGGCATCTGTGGAGGTGATCTACGGACCGTAGGTCCAGTGATGCCTTGTAGGTGATGGCCTTAGATCAGCAGGCAAGGCATGGAAGGCAAATCAGGGAAATCTGACAGAGTGTGGAACCACGGTGGCCATTGACTGTCCATAGATTAATCTACGGACCGTACTGTTGATCTGTAGATTGATACTGCGAGGGTTCCAGTACTTGATTTTTGAAGATTCCAAGTGTGGAGCTACAGAAGGGGATTGATGGACCGTAGATCGATCTACGGTTCGTACTGCAAGTCCGTCGTTTGCTTCAGAGAAGTTGATTTTTGCAGGCTGAAATATTTTCTAAGTCCTGGCGACGAAATGGACTCACGGACAGTAGATCCATTGACGGTCCGTGAGTCAGTCTCGTAGGATGAAGACACATGCCTGAACACACTTTCCTTAATTTGTTTCCCTTTTAATTTAGGACTTGTTTTCTATAAATATGGCATGTAAACCTTGTTTTTAGGGGTTAGATATTATTAATTTTGTTTTACTCTGTGACTAGGGAATTAATTTTTGCTACCCGAGCAATTCTTGATTTCCATAGGTTAGTTTTGAAGATTTGGTTTGAAATTTGAGTTGAAATTTTGGGTTTATTTTTCTCAACTATGTAAGTTCATAATTCTTTCATCTAAAACAATGAATTGTGTTACTATGATTATGGGTAACTAAACTCCACAACTAGGGTTGTGGGTTCCATGAGTGATTAACAAAGCATGAATAGTAAATAAGCAATTCTTGAATACTGTTTTGCATGCATTGATAATTCTTTCGTTCAACAGTCTTTTTAACGAGTGCACGCGTTAGAACTAGCCTTGTTGCTACTTGCCGGACCAAGGAGGTAATCAATAAGAAAACAATTATCAACATAGATTTAGTGTGGTATTATCTAATAGGCTAGTGTCGATTGGGGCGAAGTAATAAATAAGCCAAACATGGATTATGATGTCTAATACGAGGTAAAGGTAAGGGTTAGTAATTTATACACACGTAGACGGACCAAGGTGCGGGATGAAATTCTTTAGATGCCGGACCAAGGATTTAGAGATACCTAACTTATCACTTTGCATGTAATACACTAGGAAAAGATTGCTATTACTAGGATTACTCAGTTATGAGCTTGTGGTGAACACGTATACCCTAGTTAATTTTCTCATCTTGGTAACAACAAAAATTGACTTTTGTTTACTGATTACTTACTGAATTCTTACAATTTGTTTCACAAATCCCACCTTTTTATTATTTGTTTCTGGAAGTACTTTGACTAAACAAATATAAGTGTAAGTTAAAGTTAAGTCTAAACCAGTTTTCTCGTGGGATCGACCCCAACCTACAAGTTGGGTTCTTTACTTGATAACGATCGCTTGTGCTTCTTTAGGGAGGTGTAATTTGAGCGTATCAAATTTTGGCGCCGCTGCCGGGGAAATTTTGGCTTTTAGATTAATTTTAACTACATTATTGAACTTTAGTCAAATATGTCCTAATTTTACTTTTTCTTTTTGTTCTTGTCTCTCTCAGGTTCTGACTCTAGTGTATGCCAAGGACACGGAGCCAATGTGAACCATTTACTCCTTATGATCTAGAGTTGAATAGAACTTTGCAAAGAATGAACAATCAAGGAATTCCAGTTAATCCTATTAGAGTAAATCTTGATGATACAGTTGAGTTACAACAGCCAAGAGTAGCTGGTGGGGAAAACTGGGGTCTAGCTGAAAATCAATTGGGAAATGTAGTGAGGGTGCACGGTCCACTAGACCCACAACTGCATGCTAACTACAAGGGCAACGCTAATATTGCTGACTCTGATGGACCTTTAGTCTTAGCTCATCTGCCTCCGGGGCACACATTTGTGGAACCAGTAGCTTGATGCAGATGCTTACAGCGTGGGTCTTGTTCTCAGGGTTGCCATTGGAGGACCCACATGCTCACATAGCCAAGATAAGGGTAGTCTGCAAGAGCTGTGTTGGTCGACCAGACTTGGATATGGATGTCATCGGATTGAGAGTGTTCCCTCTATCACTGACAGGCGATGCTGCTATATGTTTCACTGAGCTTCCTTATAACTCAATCTATACATGGAACCAACTGAGGGATGTGTTCTTAGCAAGGTATTATCCAGTGTCCAAAAAGCTAAATCACAAAGATAGGGTCAATAATTTTGTGGCATTACCTGGAGAGTCTGTGAGTAGCTCATGGGACAGATTCACTTTGTTCATAAGAGGTGTTCCGGATCACCGTATTGACGAAGAGTCGCTAAAGGAATATTTCTATCGAGGTCAGGATGATAACAATAAAGCAGTGCTGGATACTATTTCTGGAGGTTCATATGGTGAGTGCACATACGCACAGATCGTAGAAAAGCTAGAGAAGATTTCTCGCAACAATAAAGCATGGAGCACTAGGAGGTCGGATACTGGGAGAAACACATTTGCCGTTCATGCTACAAACAACTAGTCTGCGAATGAGATTCCTTAAGAGATGGCTCAGATGTGGACCGAGTTGGGTTTGGTATTGAAGTATGTGAGTGGAGGTGCTGAAAAGGTAAATGTTGTGAACTACTTGATTAGAACTCCACCACTAGTGGAAGAGTGTTACTATGAAGAAGATGCTTATGCTGTGAATGATCAGACGTTGGGTTTTCGACCAAATTCCCAAGGATCCAACACGGAAAATTGGTGCCTAGGTCAAGGAAACCAAGTTCGGAACTATGGAAATTACAACTGAGAGGGTCAATATGTTCGGGATGGCAACTTCAATCGCGACAACAACTTTAACCAAAACAGCTATGGCAATAGAAACAATCGAGTTGGACCTTATGTTCCCCCTCAAAATTAGGAATCTGGTACTAGGGAAGCTGGAGGAAGTATGGCGCGTATTGAAGATATGATGCAGAAGATGATGAGAAGGTTTGATGCAGCTGTTGAGAATGTGAAGGAGATGAGAAATGACTTGTCTGGTATTGGTCAAAAGGTTGATGCCCATACAGTGTCAATAAAGCATCTAGAGCAGCAGATGACCCAGTTATCTACTATAGTGAACCCACGTCAACCTGGTACTCTTCCTAGCAACACCATCCAGAATCCAAAGAATGACGGCCATTGCATGAAAGTTACTACTCGAGGGGGTAAGCAAACCATTGATCCACTTATGCCGGCTGTGGTGGAAGTTGAGATTAGAAAAAAAGATGATGTGATAAAGGTTAGAGAAAAGTCTGAGAATGCGACAGAGAAAGAAGTGGAGATATCTCAGAAAGTGGTCCCCATACCTAGACCTCCACCACCTTTTCCACAGAGATTAGTGAAGAAGACTGAAGATGGTAAATATCGGATGTTTATTACTATGTTGAAGCAGCTTCCCATCAACGTTCCGTTGATAGAAGCTTTGGAACAAATGTCTGGGTATGCAAACTTTATGAAAGATATTGTAACAAAGAAGAGGTTTGTGAGTTTTGAAGATGATGATAGATTGCAGCATTGTAGCGCTATTGCCACAAGGTCTCTTGTGCAAAAGAAGGAGGATCCTAGTGCCTTCACAATTCCATGTACTACCGGATTGTTACACTTTGCTAAGGCATTGTGTGATCTTGGTGCTAGCATCAACCTCATGCCATTGTCTATTTACAAGAAGTTGGGTCTAGGGGACCCAAAGTCCACTACAATGCGGTTACTGATGGCCGATCGGACTATGAAAAGGCCTATTGGTGTACTCCATGATATGCTAGTAAAAGTGGAATCTTTCATTTTTCCGGCAGATTTTGTGATTCTTGACTGGGAGGTTGATTTTGAGGTTCCCATCATCCTTGGGAGACCATTTCTTGCCACAGGGCGTGCGTTGGTTGATATGGAAAATGGACAGATGAAGTTCAGACTGATCAATGAAAAAGCAACTTTCAATAGTTGTAGGTCCATGAAGCAGAGTGGTGAGCTCCAAACAGTATCTGCTATAACTTACAGAGTGGAGAGTGGGACAGAAGTGCAAATTGTAGAGCGACTAGGTGTTGAGGCACTAGCAGCAGTTATGATGAATTTCGATAGTGATGGTATTGAAGAGTATGAGGAGTTGGTAGCCGCACTTGATAGGTGTGAATATCTGTCCAAACGAAAGAAGTATGAGTTAGACATGAAAAATCGCGAGTCGCCACCCATAAGACCATCTATTGTGGAGGCACCGAAAGTGGAGCTTAAGACTCTACCACCGCATTTGACGTATGTATACTTGGGCAGAGAGAATACTTTGCCGGTCATCATTGCGGCAGATTCGAATGCGAGACAAGTAGAGTGCTTAGTGACTGTGTTAAAGAGGTTCAAGCGAGCTATTGGGTGGACTATTGCGGATATTATTGGGATTCCTCCCGGTATTTGCTCTCACAAAATCCAACTCATGCTAGATCATAAGCCCAGTATCGAGCACCAGAGAAGATTAAATCCACCTATGCAAGAGGTAATTTAAAAGGAGATCATCAAGTGGCTGGATGTGGGAGTTATTTATCCCAATGCAGATAGTAGTTGGGTGTGTCCTGTGCAGTGTGTGCCTAAAAAGGGTGGCATTTTTGTGGTTCCAAATGAAAGAAATGAGCTTGTTCCAATGAAGCCTATGATTGGACCACTTTCCTATGCCATTCATGGACCAGATGTTGGATAGACTTGTAGGAAAGGGTTGGTATTGTTTTCTCGATGGGTATTCGGGCTACAATCAAATTTCTATAGCTCTAGAAGACCAACAAAAGACCACCTTCACTTGCCCTTATGGGACTTTTGCTTTCAAATGGATGCCATTTGGGTTGTGCAATGCTCCAACAACTTTCCAGCGATGTATGATGTCGATATTTTCTGATTTGGTGGAGGACACTATTAAATTGTTCATGTATGATTTTTCAGTTGTTGGTGATTCTTTTGATCGTTGTTTGGATCATTTGGCCGAGGTGCTTAAAAGGTGTGAAAACTGCAACTTGGTGCTGAATTGGGAGAAGTGTCATTTCATGGTTAAAGAAGGTATACTGTTGGGTCATCGAATTTCAGAGAAAGGTATTGAGGTTGATAGAGATAAAGTTGAGGTAATAGAAAAGCTTCCGCCACCTATTTCTGTAAAAGGTGTTAGAAGATTTCTTGGGAATGCTGGGTTCTATAGGAGATTCATAAAAGACTTTTCAAAAATTGCACAACCAATGTGCAAACTGCTCGAAAAGGAGTATAAGTTTGACTTTGATGAGGCTTTTTTGAGAGCATTTGGAGAGTCGAAGGAGAAGTGGGTCACTGCACCTATCATTATTTCACCTGATTGGGGACAACCGTTTGAGGTAATGTTTGATGCAAGTGGATTGGCGCTTGGTGTGGTACTAGGACAGAGGAAAGAGAAAATTCTTCACCCTATTTACTATGCTAGCACAACCCTAAATGTGGCCCAGAAGAATTATACTATGACCGAACAAGAACTTCTTGCGGTGGTTTTTGCATTCGAGAAATTTCGATCCTACTTGCTTGGTACTAAGGTCATAGTGCATACTGACCATTTTGCAATGAGGTATTTGGTGGCGAAAAAGGATGCAAAACCAAGATTGATTAGATGGGTATTGTTGCTGCAAGAGTTGGATTTTGTGGTAAAAGATAGAAAGGGGATTGAAAATCAAGTTGCCGATCACTTGTCCAGATTAGAGGAAGATGCTATGCTAAAGCTTGGAGATTGGGCTAAAATTAATGATTCTTTTCCAGATGAACAGGTATTGGCAGCTTCTCATGATTTGATTCCATGGTTCGCAGACTTTGCTAATTATTTGGCAAGCGAGTTGGTGCCCCCGGACTTATCTTTTCACCAGAGGAGAAAGTTTATGCATGATGTAAAGAAATTCTTTTGGGATGAACCTTACTTGTATCTTAGTTGTGCTGATGGGATTATTCGTCGCTGTGTGCCCGAGGTTGAGATGCTGAGTGTACATGAAACATGTCATTCATCGCCTGTTGGTGGGCATCATAGTGGTATTCGGACTGCGCATAAGATTTTGCAGTGTGGGTAATACTGGCCTACCATCCACCGAGATGCTCATGATTTCACCAAGTCTTGTGATCATTGCCAAAGAGAAGGAGGGATTTCAAAGAGGCAAGAGCTCCCTATGAATCCAATATTGATGATAAAGTTGTTTGATGTATGGGCATTGATTTTATGGGTCCATTTATGAGTTCATATAGGATGAAGTATATTCTTGTTGCGGTTGATTATGTATGGAAATGGGTGGAAGCAGTTGCACTCCCCAACAATGAAGGTAAAAATGTCACCGCATTCTTGAAAAAGAATATCTTCTCCAGATTCGGTACATCGAGGGCAATTATCAGCGACGGAGGTTCTCACTTTTCTAATAAGTTGTTCAAGCCACTACTTGAGAAATATGTTGTCCGCCACAATGTAGCCACTTCTTACCATCCGCAGACTAGTGGGCAAGTTGAAGTGTCCAACAGAGAAATCAAACAGATTTTAGCGAAGACTGTGAATGCTAATAGAACAGATTGGTCAAGGAAGCTTGATGATGCTCTATGGGCCTATCTCACTACATAAAACACTCCATAGGTATGCCTTCTTACCAATTTGTATATGGGAAGTCTTGTCATTTACCGGTAGAGCTAGAACATAAGGCGATGTGGGCAATGAAGAAGCTAAATTTGGATTGGGGCGCCGCATCGAATCAAAGAATGAATGACTTGAATATGCTTGATGAGTTTCGCCTGAAAGCTTATGAAAGTTCAGCCTTGTACAAAGAGAAGATGAAGCAGTATCATGATCAAAGAATGTAAAAGCGAGAATTTGTGGTTGCTGATCTTGTGCTTCTATTCAACTCTAGATTGCGCTTGTTTCCAAGCAAACTCAAGTCCAAATGGACTGGGCCATTTTTGCTCACAAAGAGTGCTCCCCCATGGAGCGGTTGAGCCTGAGAATAGTGAAGGAACAAGGTTCATGGTAAACGGGCATAGGATCAAGATCTATATGGGAAATGCTGAAAGTGTGCAAGAAGTGATTGAGGCCTACAATCTTGATGAAGTCTGAGTAATCAAGAAACTTGCGTCGTGTAGCGATATTAAATCAATCACTGCTTGGGAGGCAACCCAAGATGTAAAATCTAGCCAATGATAGGTTTCTGTTTCCCATTTAGTAGTTTTATTTGTTTAATTGCGTCTCTGTATCAATTTAGATAGGTGTTTTAGTTTTTTTTAGTGTTGGCTAGAATTAGCATAGGGTCCGTGTCTAAAAAAATGTCCAGAAAATGTAAAAAGAATAGCCTAATGGTTACTACATTTGTAGGTATGCTATGAAAAATCTGCAGAAAATGGTCTGGTGCAGAGGTCTACGGACCCAATCGACGGTCCATCGTTCTATCCACGGACCGTGGATGGTGTCCGTAGATCCCAGGTAAGCCCCTAAAATTTTCAAGTGTAAGACTGATCTACGGACCATAGATCAACCAACGGACCGTAGATGGGGTCACTTGGGTCCAAAAACCTAAATCTGTCTGACCCGACCCGGACCCCCTTATTTAAAACTCCCCTAATTTCAAATCATTTCCACTTCCCTCCATTCACTCTCCAATCGTTTCAAACACCCTCAACTCCCCTAAATTACGCCATAACTCCCCCATAAAATTATCCCTTCTATTCCCCCATCATTCCCACAATTCCTTTCCATTCCAAATACAACTCATTCCATATTTCACAAAAAAGGTTCCAATTTTAGGTTAGTAACGAAGAGGTGATTCTTTCGTCTTGCAAAACTTAGTGTCGTCACGAAATCACCCCACTCCATGTTGCCTGTAAGGTAATAGACTTTCCCCTCACTTTGAATTTAGTTTCACAGATAGAATATAGAAAGTCGGGAGTCGGGTCTTGACTTTGGGTAATTGTTAGATGAAATTGCATGATAAAATTGGAAGTTACAATACCCTTGGAATGATAAATAGTGATTGTCTTGCCTTGTTGTATGTGATTATAAGTCTACATGTAAGTTTCGACTTAGGGTTCCAAAGTGTGTCTTAAGTAAATGTTAAAATGATTAATCAGAATCCTGAGAATGACCAACTAACATGATTCAATGTTGAAATGCATGGTTAGAATCACATATTGTTGAAAATGGTCTAAGATGTGGACTTGATAATTGAGAATGGCTAAAACCTGGCTCAGATCTCATCCACAATTCCCCGTCCATGGACCGTAGATTGGGTTCGTGGGTTCATGCTCTTGAAAATTTCACCAAGTGTGAAACCACAGATGAGGACTACGGTTCGTGGATAAATCTATGGACCGTTCTGTACATCCGTGGTTTCCATCTGGGACCAAGATTGTTGGTCCTCTGATCCACGGAAGGGCTCCACGGACCGCAGGTCTCCTCCATGGTTGACCACTGTAGCGTTTGTCTGAATTTTTCATAGGACTTTGTTACTGTTCGTTTATAGTTGTAAATTTTTTTTTAGTTTGTTTATGGTTAGTTTTGGCACTAATATCGCTTCCACAGGTACGATGGGACCCAAGAAACTAGTCACCTACTCAAAACACGGCAAGTCAAAATCTTTTGCTCCTAGCTTCAGGTTAATCGATGAGGAAACAGACACGGAAAAAGATCCAACATACATTCCTCCCAACACAAGGAATTCTCCCACTGCACCCCGAGCCACTAGAGGCAGCCCCCGGAAGGTGATTCCCGAGTAGTCACTGTCTCCCAGTCCGATGAGGAGCACACACTGATCAGGTCACCAACTGGGGCTACTTCCAGTTTCGCTACTTGGTCTGCGTCTGGCTCCGAGTCTACCCATGCTTCGGGCTTTGAGTCCAGCCATGCTTCAGGGTCCGATTCTGCCCATGCTTCGGGGTCCAACGCCAAGTCAGCCACAGGGTCCAGCTAAAACGAACAAGCAGCCTCATCTGATGAGGCCACTAGCTCAGAGTCAATACCTATACCAAGGAATGAGAACCCTACTCCAGTAGACGGTAATCCAAACATATGGTGTGTTAAGGGCCAATGGCAAATCTATCGGGATGCCAAGATGATTAATGATAAAGAGAAGATGGCCCGAATTGTTATAGAGGAGCGCAGTGTCCCTGACATCCACCGACTTTTAAACTTCACAAGTGTGAATGGATGGCTCGAGACTCATGTACTTATAATGAGGAGATGGTACGGGAGTTCTACGCCTCCTATGCCACCACTCTCCGTGGCTCAATCTCCAAGCGGTCAAGGCCTATAGCCCAGGATCCTCTCACTTCCACTATGGTACGGGGATGTCCGGTGGACATATCACATGCCACCATCAGCCGCTTTCTCTATGGGCCTACTACAGGTCATTCTTGGTCACTAAACATAGCGGAGTTTGATTATCGATGGGACATCGTGAAGAGCGGTGCTTTCCAGAGGAATACTGAGCAGTGAGAGGCTCATATATTATGGTTGTCTAGGTACATTGTTGCGGATGGTGAGCGTGCGGAGTGGTTGCCACACCACGGTTAGGTATCTGAAAGGCCATATTAAATTTTGTGGTCAAGTTCTTCTGGTTGTTGGTGCATAACAGGGTGTTACCTCAAAAGCTGACAACCAACTCACTTGGGACAGAGCTGTCATGGTTGCAGCATTAGTAGCATGACTGGAGATTCACTTTGCCCGCATGCTGCTTGCAGAGATTTATGAGAGGGAATTCAAGACCTCCACTACTTACCACTTTCCATGTTTGATTTTCCAATTGTTCAGGGACACTGGAGTACCGATCTGGAATTGTGATAGGTTGATCTACCCTACCGGGGCATTGGATATAGGCCTCATCCGAGATGAGGCAAATGTGGCGGCACCTTGCAGAGAACCCCAGGTTGAGGTACTTCCCTTAGGCGCCGATCTTGCAGACACGGTGGGGCAGGCACAGGGCAGTGACCCCATTATACGAGATCACTCTGATACTGTCCCGACCTCCTCTACCAAGGCCACTAGTATGGCTCATAGTTCATCCCGGTCCACACCACAGGTAGGAGCTACTGTTGTCCCATTGGCCAGAGTACAGAAATTAGAGGCTCAGATGGCCACATTACAACATCACATCCAGCCTTGGATGCAAAAGTCTATAGTCGAGTCCGAGGCCAGAATGGAGCGAAGGATGGAGGGAATGATGGACCGGAAGGTCTAGGTCGTTAATAAGCATGTTGATGCTTTTGAACTGCATGTCCTCGAGCGACCAGCCTTGGCCATAGATCTATCCTCTTTTCAGGCAGAGTTAGCCACTCTCCGGGCCGATGTTGATGCCATTCTTGCCATCCCTACAGTTGAGCCTCAGGCTACACCTACAACACTGGCTGATAATACGGTGTTAGATGCTTTATACAATGGGACCGCCGAGGAGGAGTCTGCGCCTACACACACCAAAGGTACGAGACACGGTTCTAGTCGCATTGAGGAGGAAAAAGCTCAAAAGAGACAGCGTAGGCAGGAGAAGAAGGCTATGAAGGCTTCGATTTTAGATGAAGAGTTGCGCCAACGGAGGGTGGTGAGAGTATTACAGGGGCATCGAGTTCTGCCCCAGTTGTAGAGGTCTCGCTTGTTGTGGGAAACGTTCTGAGCACTACTGATGGTGCTATAATGGATGATGTGGGCAGTACTGAGGGTGACCCAACTATTGTTCTAGTGGGCTCCGGGAAACCGAACACACCCGCTCGTTCATGATTCTTCAGTGCTATGCGCCACAGGTTTGCTTCACCAATCCATTATCTTTTACTATTTTTGTATGCATTTGGGACAATCACATCTATTTTTGTTGGGGGTGGGGTAAATGGATTGTGACTGATTGGGTAAAGTCTGAGTAACCCAACTCATAAATCCTCTCTTGGGGTTGTCTTACCTGTATTCTTGTTCCCCAAAAGGCTGTTTAATTTCTGTTTAACCGGCATGTGTTAGGATTTTATGTATAGAAGCATGAAAAAGAATAAAGCATGATGGCTTATAAAAAATATACCCGTCCAAATTTTGTGATGTGTGCTAGAATTGGTAGGCTAAGACTTGTTGAATGTGTTGGCTCTGAGTATGACATGTTAATGAATCAACTTGATGGTCTGACTTAAGCTGAAACTTCAACTGGGTAATCTGGTAATTTGATAATGAAACGATGCGCCAAGAGTGTGTGAGAATAGTTGATTGTTCAAACAGTTTTTGTGCAAAACTAGAACTTGCCCGGTTAGTCCTGCTAAGACATTTCAGTCCAGAGGTTAGGAAGTGATCATAGGCCCTTGTTCTGATAAGTTCATAAATTGCCTAAAAGAGGATCCAACCAAATGAAATAAATGCTCCCTTTGATCCAAATGTTTTGAGCCTAAAATTAAACCATTTCTTGTTAAACCCAAACTCACCTTCCCATAATCGACTATGTTGAGGGTGGCTAATGTAAAAAAAGTCACTTCAATCTTGGCCCTGACCCGATATTGGGTATTGTGCACCTCAACCAATGAAAAATCCATAAAGATGAAGGTGCCAATGAAAGAGGAAACCAAAAGAAAAATGGGTATGAAAAGAGTTTGATGTTGAAAAAGACAAGAAAGGATGTGACTTGTTGAAATGTAAAAAAAAAAAAAAAAGGCCTACAAAGTCAAAAGTCACATCCATGGTTGAAGAGAAAATCAAGGGAAAGAAGGTACAACGGTAGGATGGCAATAATAGGGGAAAAAAATGTTGAAAGCCTAATGTAATGTTAAGGAGGGCAAAAAGTCACAAAGAAGTACCCAAATGTACCACACCTGACCCTGAGCCTACGTTACAAGCCAAGAAAGTCCTATAGTGATCCTAGAGTCTAGTTTGTGGAGTCTAAACAGCAAAAATAAGGGCAAGCCTATGGTACTGAGCACTAACCGTAATTGAAGTTATTTCTGAATGTGAGTGTTGAATGAATCCTTGTACTCAAATTCATAAGTCATTGTGTGAAAGAAAAGGGATTTCGTTTAAAGTAAGGGAACTAGTTACGTTGTCGGAAAGCTGGTACCTTGGTGATAGTGAAACAATGTATGTTGTGTGTTGGTTGGTCGATCGTTGTCATGGTTTGATCTGCATGAATTAGCCTGTCGAGTGTAAGAGAACAAATTTTGTACCCAAAAAAAGAGAGTGGGGTAGAGAGCCATATGATTGCTTGTGCTTGAAATGCTTGCTTCTATACATGTCTCGTTTAGAGTCTTAGTGCGTCGCTTGAGGACAAACAACGAATTTAAGTTGAGGGTGTTGATATACCGTGAGTTTACGGTATTTCTAATACATTTCACTCACAAGTTGTGTGTGTCTAGGGCCTTTTTGGATTGGTTTTTATGTGTTTTTATCATATTTTGCAGGAAAGATGATCAGGCGCGGAAGTAAAGGGACAGCTGAAAGAACTGCAGAAAGGGCATCTACAGAGGTGATCTACGGACTATAGGTCCAGTGACGCTCCGTAGGTGATGGCCGTAGATCAGCAGGTAAGGCATAGAAGGCAAATCAGACAGAGTATGGAACCACGGTGGCCATTGACGATAAGTAAATTGATCTGCGGACCGTACTGTTGATCCGTAGATTGATACTGCGAGGGTTCCAGTACATGATTTTTGAAGATTCCAAGTGTGGAACTACGGAAGGGGATTGACGGACCGTAGATCGATCTACGGTCCGTACTGCAAGTCCGTCGTTTGCTTCAGAGAAGCTGATTTTTGGAGGCTGAAATATTTTCTAAGTCCTGGCTGACCAAAGGGACTCACGGATCGTAGATCCATTGACGGTCCGTGAGTCAGTCTCGTGGAATGAAGACGCGTGCCTGAACACACTTTCCATAATTTGTTTCCCTTTTAATTTAGGACTTGTTTTATATAAATAGGGCATGTAAACCTCGTTTTTAGGAGTTAGATATTATTACTTTTGTTTTACTTTGTGACTAGGGAATTAATTTTTGCTACCCGAGCAATTCTTGATTTCCAAAGGTTAGTTTTGAAATTCTGGGTTTATTTTTCTCAACTACGTAAGTTCATAATTCTTTCATCTAAAATAATGAATTGTGTTCATATGATTATGGGTAACTAAACTCCACAACTAGGGTTGTGGGATCCATGAGTGATTAACAAAGTATGAATAGTAAATAACCAATTCTTGAATACTGTTTTGCATGCATTGATAATTCTTTCGTTCAAAAGTCTTTTTAACGAGTGCACACGTTAGAACTCGCCTTGTTGCTACTTGCCGGACCAAGGAGGTAATCAACAAGAAAAGAATTATCAACATAGATTTACTGTGATACTATCTAATGGGCTAGTGTCGATTGCTGCGAAGTAATAACTAAGACAAACATCGATTATGATGTCTCATATGAGGTAAAGGTAAGGGATAGTAATTTATACACACGTAGTCGGACCAAGGTGCGGGGTGAAATTCTCTAGATGTCGGACCAAGGATTTAGAGATACCTAACTTATCACTTTGCATATAATACACTAGGAAAGGATTGCTATTACTAGGATTACTGAGTTATGAGCTTGTGGTGAACACGTATACCCTAGTTAATTTTCTCATCTTGATAACAACAAAAATTGACTTTTGTTTATTGATTACTTACTGAATTCTTACAATTTGTTTCACAAATC
>JAJOON010013454.1:0-41602 GCA_029582645.1 Solanum megistacrolobum
CCCACGTTTTTGGATTGAAACCTAGAAATTGGAGATTTTGAAATTCATCTTGAAGGGGCCTCTTGGGGAAAGGAATCCCAAGAGTGATAAGCAACCATACCTTATTGACGAATTAACCACAAAAATCTGAGTTGAAACCTTGGAGAGTTGGTCTTCTTCTTGGAGCTCCAATAATCTTCAATGGAGTTCTTGAGAAGAGAGAGAGTAGAGAGAAGGAGGAACTTTAGGTTTAGATCTTTGGGGTTTTGTGTTTGAGTGATAAAAGTGAGGTAAATTGACTTAAAAATCATTATGTACACGTCCCCTAAAGTACCCTAAATACCCCTCACTTTAGTGGAGTCTTTAATGAAGTAGAAATAGATTTCTGAATTTCTACATTTTCGTCGTGGAACAAGTCCGCGACGTGGAGCTGTTCCCTGAAGATATTTTGAAACAAATTTTGAGACAGTAGATTCCGCGATACGACCGCGTCGCGAACTGGACTTTTGCTCCTTGGGGGAACAAGTCTGCGACGCACCATGGTTCCCTTCATGCACAATTTGCAAGCTGCCTTTGCAGCTTGCTTGGCCAAGGTTGGGGTCCTCCTCGGGGCCCCTTAGGCTAAGGGGCCCCGGGGCGTCATATTCGAACGTCTTGACCCTATAAACATATATTTACCTATTTTAACTCTTTTTACAAGATTACACCATCATACGACACTCCAAAACCTGCCCAAAACCTAAGGACACACTAGAACACATTCTTCTCTAGTTTTCGGACATCGTGGACGTTTCTTGACGTTTAGACTTTTACTCTTCAAAACCAAGTTAGTTACATTAGTTTAGGTTTATAAACATCATTTTAACTATTTTTAAGTCATTATTCATAAGGTGAGGCTCTAACTTAAGTCATAGAATTTCCGGGGTGTTACAATATCCCCCGCTTAGGAACATTCGTCCCCGAATGTCGCTTGGACTTCTTTCTAGGGAGACAATGACTCAAACTAGCAGCACAAAAACCAATCACATCAACAACATCATATCATCATATCATATAGGAATTTAATCCACAACATCACTATGCTCAAACTCTTTACTTAACATAAGTATAGGAGGAACTACCTTCTCCATTTTCAATGAGCATCAACATATATATTAAGCAATCAACAAGACATTTCTTTAGCAAGACAACATCAAGCATGCTCATTACAACTCTCATGAAGACAACATCACACAACATCTATGGGTGCAATTTTTCAATCATGAGAAATAAAATTCATGAAAACTCAAAATACAACTTTAAGCATGAATTTTCACAAAAATATTCACATACAAGGAAATTATGTCATAATCATCAACACACATGATTTTCAATTTATACCTAATTAAAAGAGACTACTAACCGCAACTTTGGCTAGGAGTAGGAGGAAAAAGATGAGGGTAGCGGGACTTCATGTCGGCCTCGGCCTCCCATGTTGCACCCTCAACTAGGTGGTTTCCCCATAGGATTTTTATGGAGGCAACCTCTTTATTCCTTAACTTCTTAACTTGACGATCTAGGATTTCAACCGGAACCTCTTCATAAGAAAGGTTCTCATTCACCCCTAAACCTTCTAGAGGGAGAATGGACACCGGGTCACCTATACACTTCTTTAACATAGAAATATGGAACACCGGGTGAACCGGGGCTAATTCGATGGGCAATTTCAACTCATAAGCGACCTTTTCGACATGCTTCAAAAACTCATAAGGCCTAACATATCGGGGGCTAAGTTTCCCCTTCTTACCAAACCTCATCACCCCTTTCATGGGTGAGATTTTTAAGTAGACCTAATCACCTACTTCAAATTCAAGATCTCTCCTTCTATTATCGGCATAAGACTTTTGCCGACTATGAGCTATTTTCAACCTATAGATCTCCTTAATATCATGGTACATCTTCGCCGAACTAGGGTGAATAGAATAACGGGAATGATGTGCCTCTTCCATAATCCGATGCGGAAGCCCTGCAACATTTGGAACACACAATCGACCACTATATCTAAGGACTCCATCTCCTGCTATATCAAATGCTAAAGTCTGTTGATTTTGAGCCTTGGCTCTTAGATGCTCTAAGCTAGGATCATGTTGTTGCCGTGATTTTACTTCTACAACTAAAGATGATAAGTCTGTCCTGAATTGTTACCCCACTATTTTCTGCCTCAAACAATCTGACTCCCAAGCTAGCTAACTAATGAAGCTCTCACACTAGCCCACGCTTCTCAACACCTAAATATGATAAACTACCCATAGACCTTCGACTGAGGGCATCAACTACCACATTCGCCTTTCCTGGATGATATAAAATGTCCAAGTCGTAATCTTTCAGAAATTCAAACCATCGACGTTGTCACAGATGTTGTCCTTATTATGATTGATATTTAGAAAACCATGTGTGGGATTACTCCCAAGGGGGAGATAGTGTGCCTATTCCATAAGGTCTTCAAATGATTTTGTGTTGCTATGATTTCTTTATGTATCTTTATGAAGTCGTGTAGGTCTTGTTAGAATTTATCTAATTTCATTGTGTTGCCTCATTGTTGTATCATCCTTGAGTCAATGTTCATTTTTAGGCTCCACGAAGTTATGATGAGCATGTTGTAGCTAGGAGATGTTAGTTCCTCCTTGGAAATAAGTAAGAGGTCTCTTTCATGCATTTTGGGTTGCATTATGTAAGTTTAGCTTGGAATTGAAGTTTCTTTGGTTGTTAGTGTGCATGTAGATGTAGTGCATGCATAATGGGCTGCTAGTCTAGAGTCTCGTCATTTTAAAAAGTGTTTATAAAGTCATTCGAGGACGAATGTTCCCAAGGAGGAGATATTGTAACACCACGGAAACTAGTAGACAAAACTAGAGCCACAAGTTAGGGTTCTAAGGTTTGATGTATGGGGAATGGAGTCATAGATGAGACTTTATGTGTTTAGAATGAGGGGTTTAGTGGTTGAAAATCAAGGTATATATTATACCTAGTAGCCTGGATGACTTTGGTTGTGCATGGGAAGGGCAACTACCAAGGCAAAAGGGCAAGCCTAAGCCGAAGGGCCAAAGCTGCCCAACCTCGGCAGCCACTGCCCAAGGGTTCACGACCAGCGGTGTGGACCACGGTCCGTGAAGGGTTCTTTGGAGATGCCTCAGACAGTTGGGAGGCCAGGCCAAGAGGCCAAGGCAGTTCCCCAAGTTCACGAGGCTCTTCACGAGCCGTTGGCTTGACCACGGCCCGTCAAAGTGCCCATGAAGGTGCCTTAGTGTTTTAGGGTGTTTTAGGTTCTTGGCAACTTGGGGTAGCTACTGGTCAAGGGACCACGGGCACCACCACGGACCGTGGTTCACTTCAAGGACCGTCGAAGTTGCCGTGGTGCCTGGGATGGGGCTGCCAAGTTGAGGACAATTAAGTAAAAATCCTATTCGACTAGGTTTAAGTGGGGGTCATTTTGTATGTATTTTATTAACCTATTTAGACTATTTTTAGTATATACCCCTTAGTTTTAAGTCACTTTAGATTAGACTCAATTCAGAACCCCAAATTACTCCTCTCTCAAATATTTCTCTCTCAAAGAAGAACATCCATTGAAGCTAGGGTCAAGAACAAAGGGTTTATTGCTAAAGGCTTGTGCTAGGGCTTTGATCAAGGTATGTTTGGATCTTCATCTATAGGTTCTTCCACCCTTAGAGTCCCCTAGAATTTCCCCTAATTTGTGAAGAAGAACCCCAATTAAGGTAGGGTTACTTCCAATGCATGGGTTTTAGGTGGGTATGATTTCAAACGGTTGGATACTACTCATATATGATTAAATTGATGTTGATTCGTGATATTATGAAGAATTTATGTGAATTTCTTTATTTACCGTAATTTCCAAAGTAT
The DNA here is from genome assembly GCA_029582645.1 of Solanum megistacrolobum. NCBI lineage: Eukaryota > Viridiplantae > Streptophyta > Magnoliopsida > Solanales > Solanaceae > Solanum > Solanum megistacrolobum. The sequence goes on from JAJOON010013454.1 coordinate 3,880, forward strand.
GTGGGTTTAGATCTTTTGATGAAGAATTGATGATTTTTGTTAGATTCTCTTAGGTTGTTGATATCTATGGAGTATATCCAAGGATGTGAATATGAGATCATGAATTCACTAGACTTATGCATGTATGTTAGAATATGATTTGAAATGATTAAGAATTGAGATTTTTGATGAATTATGTTTAGTATTGGCTTAGGGCTAATTTGCCTTGAAATCTAGACTAGTATGATGATTTTGAACTAAAGATTGAATGTAGAGCTTGAAGTTATAATCCTGATCACTAGGGCTTAAAGAATAAGTTTAATATGATGAGTTAGCTTGCATGTATGTAGAATGTGAAAGGTTAATCACCTAAAATAAATCATACTTGCTAGAGTAGAATAGCTTGAGGTTGAGTCTTATGATTTCTTCCTCGATTGTTGAATTATGTAGCTTTGGATGGTAGATCTCATGGTAGCTTTGGATTGAGGAATTAAGCTCTCCTAAGGTTATCTTGAACTAGCATTGGTAGGATGCTTTTCATGGTAGCTTGCATTAGTATAGGCATGGTAGCTTGGGATTGAGGAATTAAACTCTCCTAAGGTTAGCTTGAAGTAGCATGACTAGAATTCCTTCATGGTAGCTTGACTTAGTAAGGCCAAGACCATTTCATGATAGCTTAGGATTGAGATATTATACTCTCCTAAGGATAGCTTAGGGTTGAGGATTCATACTCCCCTATGGATAGCTTGCATCTTATTGAATGGTGGCTAGGTTACTATACTTTTATCTTTCCTTAGATAGCTTGGATTGTATGATATGATGTTTTTCCATGCTAGTTAGGTCTAACATGGTAGTATGCTACTCTTAATAGATTAGAATGAAAGATAGTTAGCATTGAGCAAGTTAGCCTAAGGAAGTGCTTAGTGTGGATGGTAGTATGGGATGCCATTCATACATGGCACAAGTATGACTTGAAGCTACTTATCAAGTGTCCTCTTACGTGAAGTATGTCTAGCTTGGATAGTTGGTATAGTTGCCTTCCATGATATACTTGACTTAAGTTGATAGTTCCTTGTCAATATGAAGTAAGTCTATAGTGACACCTAGAAATGGTAAATATGAATACGGTGACTTTAAGGATATGCTTAGTGTGTGTGGTATTATGGGATACCCCACATGCATTGCACAAGTGTGCCTTGAGGTGACTTAGGGGTATAGTACTCTTATGACATGTGAACCTAGGCCTTTACTATGAAGGTGGACTATGACCAAGAATGGCCTAAGAGAGGTACTTAACTTAGGTAGTATTATGGGATGCTACCTTGGCCTTGCACAAGTGTACTTGGAGGTGGCTTGTGAAGTAGTTCACTTGATTAAGAAAGACTATTGGTTGAAGAATGAACTTATGTATGTCTTATGTTGACTTGACATGATATGATGCTTATGTTGGAATTATTTTGTTTTCTCTTATGATTATGTCTTAAGTTGACTAACCATTTTGAGATATCTTATGTTGGTATGTTAGCTTTCATACTTGGTACATTTTGTACTAACTCATATTGCCTACATTCTAACCAAATGTAGGATTGGAAGCTTGAGTTTGCATTGGAGATTAGAGTTTCAAGGATTCTAGAAGAAGTGAAGAATTGGTGAGTCCTCATAGCTTCGAAGACGAATCCTTTATGTTCCTTTATGTCATTTTTTATGTTTTAGACTTTGTATGGGCTGTGCCCAAATGAATTTTATTGATGGTTTATTAGATGGTTTGAGACAATGATGTTAGAAACACTTCCACTTTTATGAAATGCTTTTCGAGTTTATGTTTAAAGAAAGTTTTAAATTCTCCCGTCTTTCTATGATATTATGTTATGAGTATGCTAAGGGCATGTACGCGACCCCTTCGGGGTCAAGTATACCATGCCACATCTAGGGGGTGCTCTCGGGGCTTGACAAACTTGGTCATTCTAGGAATCGGCAAAAGTTTTCTGGACAAGGCTATTCTAATGCTCCTAAGTAAAAGGATGATAGGGTGTCTACCCCTAGGCCACAAGGGAAAGGTAATGAGTCCCTATGGCCCACTTGTTCTAGGTTTGGTAAGAGGCATGAGGGTAAATGTTTGGCCGGTAGAGATGGTTGCTATGGATGTGGTGAGAGTGGCCACATGAAGAAAGATTGCCCAAAGGCAAAGGCTACTATAAGAGAGGGTAAGCAAGTTTTCCCTAGTAGTGGGTATGATGAACCTCCAAAGAGGAATAGGTTTTATGCTCTCCAATACAAGGATGATCAGGACTGATCTCCTCATGTCCCTTTCCGGTCTGTGCTTCTTTTATGTTTTTGAAAATTTCCAGATTTCTTGTTTATATGACTTGCTTTGATAGACTTGATGTTGTCCTTGTTATGATTAATGTTTAGAAAAGCATGTGTGGGCTTACTACCAAGGGGGAGATAGTGTGCCTATTCCTTAAGGTCTTTACATGATTTTGTGTTGCTCTGATTTCTTTATGTATGTTTATGAAGTCGTGAAGGTCTTGTTAGAATTTATCTAACTGCATTGTGTTGCCTCATTGTTGTAGCATCCTTGAGTCAATGTTCATTTTTAGGTTCCACGAATTTATGATGAGTATGTTGTAGCTAGGAGATGTTAGTTCCTCCTTGGAAATAAGTAAGATATCTCTTTCATGCATTTTGGGTTGCATTAGGTATGTTTAGATTGAAATTGAAGTTTCCTTGGTTGTTAGTGTGCATGTAGATGTAGTGCATGAATGATGGGCTGCTAGTCTAGAGTCTCTTTGTTTTAAAAAGTGTTTAGAAAGTTATTCGAGGATGAATGTTCCCAAGGGGGAGATAATGTAACACGCCGAAAACTAGAGCCACAAGTTAGGGTTCTAAGGTTTGATGTATGGGGAATGGAGTCATAGATGAGACTTTATGTGTGTAGAATGAGGGGTTTAGTGGTTGAACATCAATGTATATATTAGACCTAGTAGCCTAGATGACCTTTAAGAGTTTGGTTGTGCATGGGAAGGGCAACTACCAAGGGAAATGGGCAAGCCTAAGCCAAAGGGCCAAAGCTGCTCAACCTTGGCAGCCACTGCCAAAGGGTTAACGACCACCTTCACGACCAGTGGTGTGGACCACGGTCCGTGAAAGGGTCCTTGGATATGCCTTACACACCTGGGAGGCTAGGCCAAGAGGCCAAGGCAATGCCCCAAGTTCATGAGGCATTTCACGAGCCGTTGGCTTGACCACAGCCCGTCAAAATGCCCGTGAAGGTGCCTTAGTCTTTTAGGGTGTTTTAGGATCGTGGAAAGTTGGGGGAGCTACTGGTAAAAGGACCACAGGCACCACCACGGACCGTGGTGCCCGTCAAGGACCGTCCAAGTGGCCGTGGTGCGTGAGACGGGGCTGCCAAGTTGAGGAAATTAAGTAAAAATCCTATTCGACTAGGTTTAAGTGGGGATCGTTTTGTATCTATTTTATTAACCTGTTTAGACTATTTTAAGTATATACCCCTTAGTTTTAGTCAATTTAGATTAGAATCAATTCAAAACCCCAAATCACTCCTCTCTCAAATATTTCTCTCTCAAAGAAGAACATCTATTGAAGAAGAAGCTAGGGTCGAAGCTAGGGTCAAGAACAAAGGGTTTATTGCTAAAGGCTTGTGCTAGGGCTTTGATAAAGGTATGTTTAGCTCTTCATCTATGGGTTCTTCCACCGATACAGTCCCCTAGAATTTCCCCTAATTTGTGAAGAAGAACCCCAATGAAGGTAGGGTTACTTCCAATGCATGGTCTTTAAGGTGGATATGATTCCAAATGGTTGGATACTACTAATATATGATTAAATTGATGTTGATTCATCACATTATGAAGAATTTATGTGATTTCCTTGATTTACCCTAATTTCCAAAGTATGTGGGTTTAGATCTTCTTATGAGGAATTGATGATTTTTGTTAGATTCTCTTGGGTTGATGATATGTATTGAGTATATCCAACGATGTGCATATGAGATCATGAATTGACTATACTTATGCAAATATGTTAGAATATCAATTGAAATGATTAAGAATTGGGACTTTTGATGAATTATGCTTAGTATTGGCTTAGGGCTAATGTGCCTTGAAATCTAGACTAGTATGATGATTGTGAAGTAAAGATTGAATGTAGGGCTTGAAGTCACAATATTGATTACTAGGGCTTGTAGAATAAGTTTATTATGATGAGTTAGCCTGAATGTATGTAGAATGTGAAAGGTTAATCACCTAAAATGGATCATGCTTGTTAGACTAGAATAGCTTGAGGTTGAGTCTTATGATTCCTTCATGGATATCTAAATTATCTACCTTGGGATGGTAGATTTCATGGTAGCTTGGAATTGGGGAATTAAGCTCTCCTAAGGTTAGCTTGAACTAGCATTGGTAGGATGCTTTTCATGGTAGCTTTCATTAGTATAGGCATGTTAGCTTGGGATTGAGGAATTAAGCACTCCTGAGGTTAGCTTGAAGTAGCATGACTAGAATGCCTTCATGGTAGCTTGACTTGGTTAGGCCAAGACCATTAAATGATAGCTTAGGATTGAGATATTACACTCTCCTAAGGATATCTTTGGGTTGAGGATTCATACTCCCCTATGGATAGATTGCATCTTATTGAATGGTTGCATGGTGGCTAGGTTGGTATACTTGTATCCTTCCTTAGATAGCTTGGATTGTATGATATGATGTTTTTCCATGGAAGTTAAGTCTATCATGGTAGTATGCTACTCTTAATAGATTAGAATGAAAGATAGTTATCATTGAGCAAGTTAGCCAAAAGAAGTGCTTATTGTGGATGGTAGTATGGGATGCCATTCATACATGGCACAAGTATGACTTGAAGCTAATAATGAAGTGTCCTCTTATGTGATGTATGTCTAGCTTGGATAGTTGCTATAGTTGCCTTCCATGATATAATTGACTTAAGTTGATAGTTCCTTGTCAATATGAAGTAAGTCTATAGTGACACCTAGCAATGGTAAATACGAATACGGTGACTTTAAGGATTTGCTTAGTGTGTGTGGTATTATGGGATGACCCACATGAATTGAACAAGTGTGCCTTGACGTGACTTAGGAGTTTAGTACTGTTATGACATGTGAACCTAGGCCTTGACTATGACAGTGGACTATGACCAAGAATTACCTAAGAGAGGTACTTAGCTTAGGTAGTATTATGGGATGATACCTTGGCCTTGCACAAGTATACTTGGAGGTGGCTTGTGAAGTAGTTTGCTTGATTAAGAAAGATTAATGGTTGAAGAATGAACTTATGTATGTCTTATGTTGACTTGACATGATATGATGCTTATGTTGGAATTATTTTATGATTATGTTATTTTCTCTTATGATTATGTCTTATGTTGACTAACCATTTTGAGATATCTTATGTTGGTATGTTAGCTTTCATACTTGGTACATTTTGTACTAATGCATATTGCCTACATTCTAACCAAATGTAGGGTTGGAGGCTTGAGTTTGCATTGGAGGTTAGAGTTTCAAGGAATCTAGAAGGAGTGAAGAATTGGTGAGTCCTCATAGCTTCGAAGACGAACCCTTTATGTCATTTTTTATGTTTTAGACTTGTATGGGCTGCGTCCCAATGAATTTTTTTCAAGGTTTATTAGATGGTTTGAGACAAAGATGTTAGAAGGACTTTCGCTTTTACGAAGTGCTTTTCGAGTTTATGTTTAAAGAAAGTTTTAAATTCTCTCGTCTTTCTATGATTTTATGTTATGAGTATGCTAAGGGCTTGTATGCGACCCCTTCAGGGTTAAGTACACAATGTCACATCTAGGGGGTGCTCTCGGGGAGTGACAGTTGCTTATAGATTCCATGAGATGAGTTGTAGAACATGCCTTGATTTGGAGTGTAGATCCCCTCCTTGAAATTATGCTTTTTGAGACTGAATTTGCATTTAGGCTTCATGAGATTATGTTTAGCATTACTTTTGAGTTTGGAGATGGTAGTACCTCCTTGAAGTAAGGAATTTAAAATTTCATGCATATTTGGTTGTTAGATGTAGTTCTCACTCCCTTAAGGTGCATTGAGTATGTTTAGCTTGGCGATGAAGTTCCTCCTCGATTTTATGTTTAGTATGATCCCAAGGGGGAGATAATGTAACACCCTGGATTCGAAACGAGGCTAAGTTGCAGAATTGAAACTTACAAGGGCGATCCAGGGAGGCCATCCACGACCCGTGGGTCGAACCACGAACCATAGTTAGGTCCGTGGAAGAGGCCACCAAATTTTGTCATGGCCAGGACCACGACTGGACCTACAGACCGTAGGTGTGACCACGATCAGTGGTCGACGAGTCGTGGGTGAAGGCAAAAATCTCTGACAAGAGACGACGGGGTGCAGGACAGGCCGTAGTACCATCCACGGCCCATCAGTTGAGGTCTGGTGGTTCACTTCTGGCAATTATTTTTAGGGGCTTAAGGGTCTTTTCCGGTTTTAATTAAATAAATGTTGTGTCATTTTGCCTTAGTCTAAAACACCTATATACATATTTTTAACCCCCAAAATCCCCCTTTGAAGTCATTCTCTCAAAATCCCAAAAGGATTCCAAAAACTCCTCTCAAATATTCTCTTTCTAGAAGATAGAAGAAGAAGAAGAAAGAGATTGAAGCTAGGTCAAGATCAAGTCTACCAATTTTCAAGCTTTGGTGGATATTGTGACTAAGATATGATGGCTTTTCATCCATGGGATCCTTCCTCCCATGGAGTCCCCTACAATTCCAAATTTGAAGAAGAATTCCCAATTCTAGTTAGGGTTTCTTCCATTGTTGTGGGTTATGATGAATGTTGATCCAATTGAGTGAATTATGATAGTTTATGATTGAATTAATATATTTTCATGTATTTTGGATGAAATTACATGTACCCATGCCTATTCCATGATTTTAGGGTTGAATTGATATAGTGGGTTTAATGCCATGTGAGGGAACCTCTATGGGTTAGATGTATCCTTATCGATTGATGATTTATGATTCGAATTGCTATAAATTGAAGCATATATGATGAATATGATGTAAATTTCTTGAGAGTAAAGCATAGATGATGATCATGAGATGTAGTGCTATGAGAGTAAAGCCTAGACTATGCATTGTTGATTGTTAATGCTATGATGTGGAAGAGATAGTTCCTATAATGAATTGACAATCATGAGTGAATGAATATGAAATGATTACTCACATGAATGATTCTAGGGGTTATAGGATTGATAACTTAAAATGAGTCTAGACTAAGATGCTTAATGAATGATGAGACTAGAGGCGTTTACCCTTAACCTCCATATGTAAGGATATGAGGTGATTCGCCTACTCCTTAGAATTGAATAAGAGGTGAGTCCCCACGTTCCTACTATGATGAATGGACATGGAGGCGAGTATCCATGCTCTTTATGAAATAATGTGGAGGCAACTACCCGCATTAAATGATGAGATTATGGAGGCAAGTACCCACAAAGTAAGTAAGGCAAGAGGCGAATACCCATTAGCCTTAATGAACTAGGCATTGAGGCAAATCCCCATGTCTTTAAAATTATGTATGACTAATGTGATTATGTTATGATGATGATTTCTTGGAGTGTTTCTAGATATGAATTTAATGATGTAATATTGACTAGAGGCGGATGACATAGGTCTTGGATAATGATAAGTGAGGTTACTTAAGGAAGTATCCCTCTTTCATTATGTTGCTTTATATGTATTGATTATGCTTATGCCTTATGTCTTATCTTGACTAATTCCTATGTTTATATTGTTTATGCTATCCACCATATTTAGTACTTGATTGTACTAACGCAAACTCTTGCCTACATTCTTATCAAATGTTAGGTCCGGTGCTCCTGATTCACACACTTGTGACTAGGTTCTTAGTGGATCAAGAAGTGAAGTCTTGGTGAGTCATCATTGTGTTCAAGGATATGATCACCACTCTCTATCATGCTTTTCCTTTATGTTTTGGACTATTGTATGGGCTGCGTCCAAAGATTTTTATTCTCTTATAATTAGATGGTTTGAGATAATGTCATGTTAGACTTCAACTTGCTTTAATAAAAGACTTTGATTGTATTGAAAAGTTTTTGATTCCCATCAATTCTATTACTTTATGTTATGATATGCTAAGTGTCTTGTATGAGGCTTCTCGGGGTCTTATAGGCCTTGTTACATCTAGGGGGTACCCCTGGGTCGTGATAACAACTACCAACTCATAGAAGTTTATACGAAAGGCAAAGTCCTCATATTCATCAGGGTATATAAGCAGACCCCAATCTTTTCCTCCTGACTCATAATGACTTTAAAATCCCCTCCTAATTAGCAAGAGTGAAGTGTTAATATCATTACTAATACAGTAAATATCATTCCAAAAATTTAACCTCTCCTCAGCTTTACACTTAGAATACACAATAGAAACAACAAAAAGTTGATTGTTGTCCAGAAACTTTAGACTAAAAGTCAGCATTTGCTCAATGTCTGACATAACCTCCACTTGAAATTGATCTAAAATGAACACCAAAATTTTTCCATTGCAATTATAGTTAGTATACTCCATTCCCAATCTCCTTTTGTACCTTTGGATGCTGTTAATACTTTGAAATGGCTCCATCAATGCTATGATAGAAAACTTACGATGTCTGTGTAACATTTGTAATCTGTGGAATGAATTTTGAGATATGACTGATCTCACATTCCAAACAAAGTTTTCATCATCATTTAGACCCATTCCTTGTCCCCCTCTTTGGATTAGATCTTGTAGGTAATGCTTCCCCTTTACCTTTACCTTTGTGTTTCCTTGACATTGAAGGTGTTAAACCTGCCTCTTTAAACACTCATTTATCAACTTGCAAATTATCTGTTTCATGTTTATCTTCTGCTGCACAATTCTCAATGATGTGAGTGCCTATTTACTGCCAAGAACCTTGATGAGAAACCATATCATGTAAAATCTGGATAGGTTGTGACTTAGGGAAAACAACTATCAAAATCTTGTGGTCCTCCTCTCCACCCACCATTAGATACTGCCCTGTATCAGGGAAGGATGCAAATCTTATTTTGGTTCCATAATCTGTAAAGGAATGTGATAGGATGCAAGCTCCAAGTTACCGTCCAGAATTGTGAACTGCTACTTGTCCATTTCACTTCTATCACCCCCCTCTTCCTCCTTGTTCACATCATTTGCCTCACTTACAGTAGTATTCAACACATCCTCACAATCATCAACCTCCTCTTCTTTCTTTTCGATAATATAATCAGCTATTTCACCATTTTTCATGTCTTCTTCCTCCAAAGTAACATCATGTTTCTTGGTTTTAATTTTTGTTAAATTAACCTTTGTAATCAGCTCCCTTCCTTGTTACATCTTATTTGACGCCCCTTCCTCTATGCCCTCCTCTTCAATTTGATTTTGTGACTCAGAACATTAAAATGATTGCTATTTCTATTGAGTTCCACACTTTCCACTACCTTATCATTCATAATTTCTCAAGTTCTCTTTGTAAAATTTCTATTAGTAGACTTCCATTTAATTTTTATTGCCCCTCTTTAAAGTTGCTTGTTGTCAATATGTTGTGATACTTTTTGCCTTTCCTCACCATGCTACACCAGCTCTGGGTGTAGTACTCTACAATCATCTTCTCCATGCCCTAGTAATCTACAATGCTTGCAATAAGTATGCAATGAATCATATTGTATCTTTATTTTGACAACTGTATTCTCTTGTTTGTCATCATTTTTAACTTCATTTACACAAATTCAGGTTTCTCAGCAAGCAAATCCAATTGGACCTTCACCCGAGCACAACTTGGACGAGTCTTATTTACTGTTGCAAGATCTAGATGTAAAGGCTTACCCACAACAAACGCAAGGGAGAACAAAATTGCCTTCACAAAGAAAATTGGTAGTAAGTCGGGAAAGGAGATCCATGTAGTGGCCTATGATGTCTCCTCACTAGCCTTGAAGTTGGCATCGTAAATAAAAGGCCTTATTTGATGCGCATAACCATCCTTAGCAATTATGTAATAGGAGATTTTAGATAATATTCTATTGTAGTCTTCAATACAATCAAATCTCATTAGAACATGTCTATTTCTCAGATAACCTATTTGACATCCCCCAATGAGCCCACATTGTTTTGGGATTATTTCTCTTATTTCATTAATCTTAGGAGCTCCATATGAGAATTTTCCAACCACAACAAATTGCAAATTCTCAATAATATTCATTCTTTGTATTTCTTTTGCCTTCAAATGAATGGTAGGTATACCACAAATGAGATTCGGCTTCTTCATAGGAACAGGACCCACTGTGAAAACAACTTTCTCTTTGTAATTTGCACCAAGAGCTCTAATAATATCAGCATACTTGTTCCTAGGTGGGGATCTAGGTGTTTGTGGGTTTAGAGTGTGTTGTGTTTTACATGGAAGGGGTGGAAAATGGGATGATAAGGCATTAGCTAGACTATCCATTAGAGGTGTACGGCCTTCTGCCGGTAGCATGCTTAAGAGTAGTAAAACCTAAAACAATCTTTAGAAATTTGTGTGGTGATAAATTTTTCCATTGAGGATTAAAGAAGAATTTGAAATTTAAATTGTTTCATAATTATAGTAATGTGACACTTTTTGTGGAACAGCCTTAGAAAAAGGGGGCCACATATAATGGGTCAGGGAGTATTTCATAATTCCCATTTCTCAACAATTTCCCACTAGTATGTTGACCAACAATGCACGAGTATGACTAGCTGACTAGCTACCCAGTCCCCAAGTTACCTTTCTCATTTCGGCATTATGAAAGCATCAATCAAATAGCCTACTGAATAGTATTAGAGTGCAAATGAAGAAACTCATGGGCACTAGGGTAACACTACATAGTGATCATCAACTTTCAAACACCGATTAATCTGTAGATATTAAGCTACATGCACAAACTAGAGATATAGCATAGTGAAAGCAATAAATTGCACCAAATTATACCAAACTAATCCTCAAGTTCCCAACACAACATAAGCAAACATTAATCAATTTAACTGTTGCATCACAAAGAAACATCTTATCAAGAGGATAACTCCTAACTAAGTAAACGGGCAAAAAGTTCACAAGGGATATGCTAGGATTAGGTCTGGGAGGAGGAGGGAGTGGTCTGTCTTTCAACCATCAATAACATTTCGTTGATGCATTTGTTATGTGCATGTTGTTCCTCATGCATTTGTTCCTTGAGTTTGGAATTTTCATCCTAAGCATCTTTAAGGTCCCTGTAAAGGGTGGTAATTCAACTCTAAGTAGTGACTAGCGAGCCTAGTCAATCTGCAAGTCCACCAACAGGTTCGTGACTATGCTTTGTGAATACTTTTCCAGCACCAAGTGAAACCTTGTAAGCCTCATATCTACTCATAACTTAGACCATGATCACCCCTTTCAAGCCTGAGTTATGTGTTTGATCATGATGACCGGTAAGTTAACACGCTATTGAGTATCAAGAGCCTCCATCATCCCTAAGTTGCGATACAAAGCTTCATGATGCCTCTCAATCCTAGCTACAAAACACTTGTTTACCAATTCGAATAATACATTTTGATTAAGCAACACACTACTAAAAAGAAAGGTAAAAAACGACAGAAAGTGTGGCTGGAAAAATGCGATGAAAATCTCTACAATGTCTGTTGCTTTTGTTATTTTCTATTTTTTAAAACAAAATCGATGGACAGGGACTATTTCTCCATCGTTTTTGTTCTTGAATTTTCGCGCAAAAACATATATACAAATATTGTTTCTTTTATATATATGTGTGTGTGTGAAAAGCCACATCGTCCATCGTTTTGTTAAAAACTGTATAAATTAAGTCTATTATAACGACGGACAACGTCATTTCTTTTATCTAAAAAATTATTATTTCTTAACTAAATAAAATATTTTTAAATCTGTTTTTCTAAAATTATTTTATAAAAACACCACGGATATCGTGACTTTTGTCCATCGTTTTTGGTCAACATGTCCAATCAAGCATTTTAAAAAAACAACGCATAGAAACCATGTTGTAAGTCATTCTTTTAAACATATAGATGAGATAAAATCCATTTTTTCTTATTTTCCCATCTTGTACTCTCCAAACTCTCTCAACCCCTAGCCCATCGCTTGCGCCGCCGCACATTTTTAACCCCCTATGTCTTTCCTCACTGCAGCAATTAGCCCTGGTTGTAGCCTCTTCTCTCCAAATTATGGTTAGACTTAATTTTATTAATTTATTTTTTTCAATAAGATTAATTTAGTTTTTATGTTAGTCTATAATTCGATTAGTATTGGCCAATTTATGTTGTGAACATTGCTAGTTTGTAAATTAGATTCTGAATTAGTTTGTGAACTTAATTTAGATTTTAGGGTTTTGTTCTATTGTTATGAATTTCAAAATCATGGGAACTTGAATTTTAATTGTAGGAATTGTGATCTTGAACTTCAGAAAACTGGAATTATAGTATTTGTGAACTTGAATTTAGAAAACTTGAATTGTAGATTGTGAACATGAACTTCAAAAAAATTAAAATGTAGGATTTATGAACTTGAATTTATTATTAGCCAAAACTAAATGTGTTGGTATCTTGTCAAGACCCAACCCACCTGATCATGTGGGAACCTACTTTGACATCTAGATAAGAACCCTTACCACCCAATTTAAAAATGAGAAATGTTGTAATTAATAAAACATATTCTAACATCCTATTTAAATTTGAAAATACTCTTTTAACCTTATTTAAAAGAAAGTCCTTTGTATATAAACACTTCCCAAGGAACTAGTCTAAACATGTACAGGAGCTTCTAAGAGTACAAGTTCTAAAAGAAATAGGATACAAATTTCACCATAAGAAAAGAAGAGTAGAAGCTATATGAGATCAATGTCTTCATCTACGAATCATTACTGAACCCTACAACTAGACTATGCCAAGTGGTATAGTAAGAGTAGTATAAATACAAATAAAAATAACTAGTATTCATTATCGTTAGACCCGAATCCATGTCATAATAACATGGAAACAATAATAAAACCATGAACATATAGATGCAGTTAGAACCGCGACAATTAAATCATCATCCTTACTACAAACATAATTACCTTACAATCCATACACTCTATCTCAAGTCACTCACTTCCTTTTGTTGCCAACTCTACGATTTTGCCACTTCCACCCTCATATTAGATCATAACCTAACCCTTATATCACATAGAGGTTCCCCCAAAGAGAAGACCACTACTAACTATATTAATCAATTTAGTATTCTCCCCCTGAAGCCCTCATGCTGACAAGTTTCCTTAACAACACTCTCGTAATACAAAATATGAACATGCAACACAATTTGATAAAACAATTAATGTACCATTTAAATTAAAATTATGACATAGCTCGGACTATTAGTCCTCCCCCAGACTTAACACTCACAACTAGTCATACCTAACTCATCACAACATTGTAAAGACCCAATTCAACTAGGATCCCAAATCATCATCTACAACATATAACATGCGATCCAAGTCGATACAAGAGCCACACAACATTGAAACTCACGAACTCATTCCCAGAAGGACCAAGATGTGATAGATGTAACACCATAAATAAGCCCGGTCTACTCAAGGAACCCAAATAAACAAAAATATTAGTGTACCAATGTGGTACTCATTCCAATTTTTAGTGTACGAGTGTGGTACCCATTACAATAATAGTGTGTACCTACATGGTACTTGATCCAATAGTAGCAGTTAACGGCTGGTACCCAATATAATAATAGTATAGCCTAGGGTAGTCTTCATCCAATAATAATATGTACTGGTGTTGTACCTAATCAAATAATAGTATGTACAGGTGGGATACCTGATATAACAATCACCCTTGTAAACACAAGTGAACACATTCATTGCATCCGATTGACAACATTCAATAATTCTATTTACATTCCTTCCATTTCCCTAACAATAACTTATGCAGGCAATACTAAGGATGTAATTAACAAACACATATAATATAAACGAGAAACAAATAACCATCACCTACCAAAACGATTCCTTCTTCAATATTTTCTGGTCATACTCCAATCATCCACAATTACCTGCCCCAGGATAACACCCAACTAACATCATATGTTTAATAATATATAGTCAATTACATCATTGTCCTAAACCACAACTAACCATAAATTCAACCATCCAGACTCCATGCCCAAAGGACTATGCATGACATGTTCCAAAAATCTACAAGATAATATACACGTAAAGAATGGAATAACTACATGGATACCAAGCTCTATTGAAGAACCCTGAATACTTACTTCTAGATTTGTTGGGAAAATCCTGACGACTGTAGATAAGAAAACCTTGGGTTTCAACCTTCCTTACAGTGAAATCTCTTCCCTCCATGGTTTCCAAATTAAGAGTGGGTCAAGAGAATTTTGGAACAACCCTCACCTATTTTCTTCATAAAAATTGGGATGAAAAATAAAAAAGCATTATTTTATCTAGGGTTTGAATCCATCAGCGCTGCTATAGTGTAGGGATTCCCGCTATGGTAGGCTGATGTTAGCCCAGATCAATAAAAATTTAATCAAATTTCATCATGTACCTCCATTTTAAATTTGGCAACATCTTTTAAATACTTTTTTGCATCCCACATGAGGTTAGTTTGATAAAAATGGTTCAAGTTGTTACAATAGATACCAATTTATCGATCATTTATCCATGAATGACTAGTAGTGTTGAAGGAAAGCAAGTTGGGCACATAAGATTACTACTAGAGTTTATAATGCAAATAAGAAACTCAATCCCACCTGATAACATCATTTTCCTAAGTACCCAAGGGTACAGAGAAATGGAAATTCAACTAATGAGGCCATCAACAAAAGAAAAGTTCCCCACACACTTACTAAGTTGTATCTCAGTATAGCGGGTCTACTACCATTATAATAGCTTTGTTGTAGCAGATGATTAGCCGCTAAAGAGGCTGGTCGGGTAACTGAAATGAGATTAAGAGGGAGGGGAATGGGTTTTTGTTCTTATTTCTCTCTTTAACTCTCTCAAACTCATCTTTTTCTCTCTTGATCGCTCTATTTAGAACGCCAAAACTAAGCTAACAATCACAATCTATACGAAGGTTGAATATTTCCAATGATAAATTTGAGGCCAAGCTAAAGGATATGTATATGAGATAGCTATGAGACTCGATGGTCTAAGAGGTAACTAGGGTGGGTAAAGTCTACTGGCCCATTACTTGTCATGCCTCAGTTCCCATTAAGACGACCATAACCTGATGCCATAAAGGTCTAAGAGAACCAACATATAACCTATGCTAACTATGCATTTAACTATGACAATCATTAAGTTATGAAAAGCTCACATATGATGCAACGATACAAACAAACATAAGTAGACCCAAAACTTATATACAAGACTTGGTCATTGAGGCCACAACTTGTTAAGTGATAAGACCTAACTGAACTGTATAAATTAGTCTACAAAGCCTTGAAAAGATAGAAAACCTTGGTTTAGGGTGGGACAAGGCCCTGACTTACCCTTAACTATCATACACTAACAAAATAGGTGTCAAAACACGTTAAGGGTCTGAATAAACTTGGATCTTCACCAATAGATGCTGAGTACTCATGCTCCTACTAAAAAGGTCTACTTACTGGAGTACCTGTGCCTGCAGCATGAAATGCAGCGTCCCGCGCGAGGGACGTTAGTATGAAAAAATGTATTGAATATGTAAGACAATAGTATCACTATATAAGTGCATTGATCAAAACAGAAGAACACCATTATTTACTCTTGTGGGAGCATGTATGTTACATTCTTTTCTTTACTTTTCAGTGTGTTTTAATCTTTATAAGGTATATGATAAAATGACCAGCTGATCAATGATATAAAAGGGTTATCCATGCAAGGCCTTTTAACCCCTGGTATGTTGTCTTCATAGTTACACAAATTAGGATCGACCGATGCTAGGCTTTCACCCCTGAGATGCCACCCTTCTATACCAATTGGGATCGATCCATTCTAGGCATTTCCCCCTAGGCTACTACCCATAAATATACATATTGTTTCACTTAGTTTCTATAATTATTGAGATTGTTATTTTGGTGGTCATAATCAGTATTGAGCTTTGGAACCATAGACCAGTAGTAGAAGACACGAGAATAATAATATTAAGGAAGTGAAAATGACATAAGGAGCTATGTAACATCAACGGATTGTGAGCTTAAATGGCACACTTTACTTCAATTTAGTAAGAGAAGATTTCACCAAGCTTGCTTTTGAAAGTACCATTTCTATACTAGCACATAGGACGAGGATAATTACATAAATATAGAGTAATGAACATATGATGAAGTAATTTTACACGCTAAGGAGAGGGGAAAATATTGTTATACATATTGGAGATTGTATCCTGTCACTATGTTTCCTTTACTAGGAATAACACTTAGGAAATTCACTTCGTTGTTATTAATCACAAATATCAAATTTCATGTCAATGAATTTGGAATCGAATAGCCTTACATACCTTATTTTTTTACCAATACAACCATCACGATTTAGCCTACCTTTTTGGGTGCTAATCTACAATATAATTCATGATTAAGGTAATGTTAGCAACTAATCACATTAAGGGCCTCGAAAAAATGTAGCTAAGCACGTGATGGAATGTCGGTCCATACAACCCCAACACAAATGGTGAACCACCACACCCTTATTCTATACATAAATAAAACTTCATACATCATTTGCCAAGAAACCCAAGCTGCCCCAACAACAATATACATAAGGGAGCCCGTATCAATCCCCAAAAATCATTCAGCATAATAGGAGAATATTGAAATCAAGGATTTATCACCATCCATGAGTTCTTGAAAAATATATACAAAATTCTCCACCCCAAATCTGTATTTAAAGGGAGGCAAAAATGGGCAGTAGCCTTACCTTAGTTTGGAGAAATTTATTCAAGAACTTAAAATCTCCTTCCAGCTTTTTTTGTGTAAAGGGGAACATTATTCATGAGCCCTAAGGTGTTTTAGGGTTGCTGTTTGAAGTCAAGAAAGACCAAGAGAGAAACTAAATAAATCTAAAATTTTACAAGTTAAAAATGAAGCAAACGATCTGATCTTTATCCCTTTAAAAGGGAGGTGCATTGGCCGACTTTGTTGGCCAATTTTGGTCCATATATTGATAAGTAGGTGACCCACCTACTTGGCATTTTTTCTTGGGCCTTTGAGGACTACAACACTTGTTGGGCCTTGCTGCCAATTATCCCTCTATTTTTGTCAATTTGGACCATAATTAATGCAAGTAAGTGGTCCACCTACTTGGACTTCTCACTTGGGCCTTTTTGGACTTAAGAATATTGGATGTTGGCTGTCCATTTTTCCCTTATTCTTCTACTAAACTTGGGCCAAATTAATGCAAGTATGTGGTAATGTACTTGGCCCAATTACATGGTCAAAAGAGTCTGAGTAGGTGATGCACTTACTTGGTCTTTTGGGCTGGTCAATAAGTCAAAGTAGGTGATGCACCCACTTTTCACTAATGAGTCCATGATTTGTACTCATTTAGGGCTTTGGTTATATAGATTTTGTATCCTCAAATACTTATTTTGTGACAATAACTGATGTTAAATCCTTGATTTTCAGGAATATGGATTGAGGAACAAAGCAATGACACTAACAGGCAAAACAGGAACAAAAAAGGCTGAAGAAATGAAGATGGGCCAGCTTGAGCATCGCCAAGAGCACTCGGAGTATCGCCAAGAGCACTCGGCGTATCGCCGAGTGGCTCATCAGATTACCTAAATGGGCCAAGCTCTGAAGAGAAGAACCAAGTCGGTGAAGAAAGGGAGCAGTCGACCGATCGCCGTGTGATTTTTCAAAGCTAAGATAGATTGCCCAAAGTTACAGACCTGGAGAATGTTGAATGCCAAGGCGAAAGGGAGATGGAAGAGACGAAAGGGCAGCTCACCGAGTGGATCGGCGAGCCCGACTTACTTCGCCGAATGAGCTTTCATAGCTTATTTTTGACGACTATAAATACTTTTTTGAACATTTATTTTAGTATCAAATAATCTTTAGAACATTTTATTATTAAGATTTGAGCATCTGAAGACAATTTTCTGTAGTTTTCCTTAGATTTAAGGGATTGAAGAAATTCACTTTTGAGAGATTGGAAATGGTTCTTTGAAGTTCGTCAAATTAGAGCATTGTAAGAATGAAATTACTCTTACCCAGTTGATGGATAATCAATTTGGTACTGTTTTTACCTTTTTATGATGTCTAGCAGAAACCCAAATTCTTGGGGTGTGATCATATGATTATGGGCTGATTCAGTGTATGGGTATTGCTAATTATTAGTTTAAATGCTATTTAAAATTTAGTTTAATCATTAATTGTGGTTTAATATAACAATTATAGTTGCAAATGTTGTTCTTCGTTTGTGTCCTTGGCTTACGAGAGAGAGGTTTTAGGACTAAGGTTTTTTATTAATGGTGTGTGGGTATTGGGTTGAACTGAGTTCAGCTCGAAAGAGTGAATCCTAAACCCAATCCTACACTTTCAGCTCGGGAGAGAGAATGGATTAAGGTGTGGACTACTCTTATTTTGTGTGCTTGTTGATTTTTGAGAGAAATGACTTGATTAGGGGTAGTTGTTCGAGAGAAAATTACCTCCCTTATAGTCTAGCCTACTCACTAATATATAGCTATTTACTAATAGTTGCAATTACACATATGTCTATATTAGCCTATAATCGAAAACATCCCAAGAACCATCCTCATTATTGTTATTTCGTAAAGTTTGTGACTGTTTGTAGTTGTTAATCAACATCAAAACCCCCATTTGACATT
Source organism: Solanum megistacrolobum (assembly GCA_029582645.1). NCBI lineage: Eukaryota > Viridiplantae > Streptophyta > Magnoliopsida > Solanales > Solanaceae > Solanum > Solanum megistacrolobum. The sequence goes on from JAJOON010013454.1 coordinate 22,760, forward strand.
CTTGTAACTCCTTGATTTGAATGATGTCTTTATTCAATAATTTTTATTTCTATGATTGATCTAACCGCATTTATACTTTCCAAGTGAATTTGAAAAACATACCACTCCCTGTGGGATTTGACCCTAACTCATTTAGTTGGGTTTTATACTATTTTACCACTGTTGAACACCTAGAATTGGATGAGGTATGCTTGAAACATTTAAAATCAAAATGGTGCCCCTGCCAGGGATTGGTGCTGTTTGAAATTCTTTTGGTGAAGTTGAATTGTATTCTTGTTAGTCATAGTTGAGTCTACTTACATTTAGATTTGGTTTTTTTGTTGCTTGTTAAAACAGAGGAAATAAGTGTCAACGGAAGCAATGGTAGCCTAGTGAGCCACCAAGATTACATCAGAAATCTTAATGTTGTCAATGAACCGAATGTTAATGACACAAATCTAGTGGGTGGAGTTGGTGCCATTCGTTTACCTCTGGCTGAAGAAAACACGGTGTTTCACATCACAAGCACCATGTTGCAGCTCTTACAATTGAAAGGGTTGTTTTGTGAGATGGCTCATAAGGATCCCCATGAGCATATAAGGAACATTGTTGATGTTTGTGGACTGTTCTCCTTTAAGAACATATATCAAGAATCAGTCCGGCTAAGGTTGTTCCCATTTTCTCTTATGGGAAAAGCGTGTAAGTGGTTGGCTGAGTTGCCAAGAGATTCTATCACTTTATGGGACGAGCTTGTTACTGCATTTCAAGTGCAATTCTTTCCTACTTCGAAGATGATGACTCTTTCGGAAAACATCCAAAGCTTCATGAACTTGGAGGGTGAAACAATCCATGAGACTTGACTAAGATTTAAGAAGTTGGTGCTGCAATGCCCAACTCATGGATTGCCCGACAACGTTCTGCTGCAATACTTTTACAGAAGCCTTGATTCGGTGAACAAGGGAGTGGCTGATCAACTTTCTCTGGGAAGTTTAATGCAACAACCTTATGTGAAAGCAACCTAACTCCTTGATGGACTGAACAAGATTAACTAGACATGGTACACCCGTGAAGATCAGGTCTCTCACCTTACTTACAAATTGTCAAAAAGAGCAGATTGAAAAAGATCAAGAGATAGACCAAAACATGGAAAAGATGATGACCTAGCTGGACATCTTGGCCAAGAACGTCATGGGTGCTGGTACGAGGAGTGTTAATGTTGTCGGTGTTCGTGGTGTAAACCCCAAAGAGGCCAAATTCGAAGCATTTTACAATGAGCAAGCGAACCTCCTAGCCAACCAAGGATGTGGTTATCGAGCAAACTACCCAAGGCCGGGTAAAAACCAAGGTTGGAACAGAGACGAGGGGCTGGAGAGACCGTGATAGGGAGTGGTGATGAGTCCACAAATTGGACTCATTTAAGGCTTTATTTTGATAAGAATAGTGTCCTCGAATGTTTATTTTGGCTAAATATCTGATGAAAACTCTTAAGTTTCAGGTATTTGAAGTTTTAGTGAAAGCATGGACACTTAGGCGCAAAAAGGAATAGAAAGGCTGAAAAGAACGACGAAGCTGAAACCCGAGCATCGCCAAACACACTTGGCGATTCGCCAAAAGTATTTACTCCGCCCTTTGTTCCAGTACGCGAAGCGCTGAAGGAGAAGGATAAAAAAGGCGATGAAAGGAGTAGTCGGTGCTCCGCTGAATAGTTCCGCGAAGTAGTCCTATACCGCCCAATGGTCCTGAACGTGAAGGTACTGAAGGAAAGCACGGAACGGCGATGAGACAAACGAAGGGTGAGTCGCTGAAGTCATTCGGTGACATCGACTAATTTCGCCGAAAGATCCGCCAGCGCTATTTCCTGAAGTCTATAAATACTGAACTTATTATTATTTTTAAGTGTCGAACTTTTATTTTAATTTCCAGAATAGAATACGACTTTTTAGATATTTTCTCTCGAGTTTGGAGACGGTTTTTGGGAACTTGAAGAAAGGAGTTCATCTTCCCCAAGTTGGAAGTGGGTCTGCTCTATTCTTCTTCCTTTGCTTAAATTAAGGTTTAATTTCTGATACGTATTTGATTTTACTATCATTTTAGGTGTATTTTGTTATTTCTTGATGTGTGGCCAAAAACCCCTATTCTTCGGGTGTGATTTAGCAAATTTGTGTTGATATTATTGTTGTGTCTTGCTTGCTGATAGGTTAGATGTAGTTTAATGGTGATTTCATCTAGTGGTTGTGGTTTAATCTAAAGGGTTTGTAGTTGCAAATACAAAGCCACTCATGTGTTTTCAGTTTGCTTGAGAGGGAGGTCGCGAAACCAATACCACTAGACTGATGGCCTAAGGAGTGGGTCGACATGAGGTTCAGCCCGAGAGGGTGAGCTCTAGTCCCATATGCTAACACTCAACTCGAGAGAGTGAGTGGGGTAAGGCATAGGTTAGTCTTTATACGTCAAATAGGTGTCAGAGAGAAACGCATTTGACACGGGGTAAGTTGCTCGAGAGGGAACTTATTTCCATTTAAAGCTTAGTCTAGTCACTATTATTTTACAAATTTCTTGTCAAATGCATGTACCCAACTATTTATCTGAACTTGTATTGCGGTCACACCTCAAGAACATTTCCCCATACTTGATTCTCTTGTTACTTTTTGCTGCTTTTACTACTTGTAACAAAACCCCAAAATCGATCTTTGACACTTTTGTGTCACCCCCTTTAATTTACTATGTTTTTAATCGTTAATGTCTTTAGCTACGTCTAGTTAGAGCTTAATTTTATTTTTCTGTCAATTCTCAAAACCACTCCCTTCGGACACGACCCCAACTTTTAGTTGGGTTACTATACTATCGACGATCGTAGACACTCATACCGTAGGTTAGTGTCGTTGGTCACGATGAGCATCAAAATGGCGCCGCTACCAGGGAGTGGTGTTATTTGAGTTTTTTTTTATTAATAGAATTTTTGTTCTTCTTAGTTGTAATTTACTAATTTAATTTTTAGTTGTGTTTTGAGTATTTGTGTGCCACAACAGGCCATATGAGTACAGACGGGGACAATAGCTGCCAAGCGGGCCACTCAGCAGGTGGTGCTTTTCATCGAGATGACATCAGCGATGCTAATAATGTTTATCATTCTGCCGGCATGGGCTAGATCGGTGAAACTTGCATACCACAAGCTGACGGGAATGTAATATTTGAAGTTACCAGCTCAATACTCCAACTCATACATTCGAGAGGCTTAGTTGGAGGGTTGGAGCATGAAGATCCGCATGATCATGTAAGAAGCTTTGTGGAAGTGTGCACCCCTTTATCATTCAAGAACCTATCTCAAGAATTCATACGGTTTCTCTTATTCCCATTTTCATTAACTGGGCATGCCCCTAAATGGTTGATTGAGCGCTCGAATAACTCCATTAGATCATGGGAGGAGTTCGTTGTGGAATTTCACTAAAGATTCTTTCCTTCATCAGATGAAGCTGAGAGACAATATCTAGAATTTCAAGCAATAGGAGGGTGAACCAATTCACGAGTCATGGACAAGGTTCAAAAGATCTTTGCGTAAGTGCCCAACGCATGGGCTACCAGGTGAGTTGTTGTTCCAATACTTCTATCGTAATCTGGATTCGGTGAATAAAGGAATAACTGATCAATTGGTGAAGGAGGAATAATGTGGCAATCATTTGAAGTAGCCTCATTTCTCCTAGATGGTATGACTAAAGTAAACCAAGCATGGTATACCAAAGATGATCAAGTCTCCCCACTATGCTTCCGATTGACGCGAGAACAGATTGAAAAATAAAGGGAAAGGGACGAAAACATCAAGAAGATGTTATCTCAAATGGAAATGCTACAAAAACATATGAAGGGGACACATGGGCTGTTTCGAGTTGATGAGAGTTCTTCTTCCGGTTACTCAAGACCGAGGGAGAATAAAGGTTGGAAATCCAGAAGATATGAGGAGGGTTTCCACACACGCTATCAACCGCGTGGTGGGAATCAAGGTTGGAACTATTATTGAAGAGAAGAACCAGGGAGATATTGGCAAGATTGGGCTGAGCAGGATGGTCAGGAGGAGGACCATATTCACTTCTGTGAAAGCTCGAAATCTAAAGAGAGTGCAAGTAGTCCTTGGGTAAATGATTTGGTATCACGCATACTCGACAAAGTCGAGGGCTCTGATGATCTACTAAAAGGAATGAAAGATGACTTTTCGTCATTGAACATCAAAGTAAATTCTCATGCACCAAAAGCAATCACAATGAGACTCTTCATGGGTGATCGATCAATCAAGCACCCAGTCAGAATACTCTCTGACATATTAGTAAAAGTGGATCGGTTCATCTTTCCAGCTGATTTTGTGATTCTAGACTGTGAGATAGATGCTGAAATTCCCATTATTTTGGGAAGGCCTTGCTTAGCTACAGGGAGAGCACTTGTGGATGTTCAAAGTGGAAAATTGATGTTCCGTGTGAATGATGATGAGGTGACCTTGAATAACTGTAAGTCCATGAAGCAACCAAGTAACATCCATTGCGGATGTGATACATAAGGAAGTGGCAAGTGTGAGTCATTTAATGCGCAATAATGAGCCACTTGAATCGGTGGTTGCTAATTATGATGAATCCGAAGTTCAGGGTTACAAGGAAGTGGTAGCTGCTTTATTAGGATTACGAGCATATTTAAGGAATCCAATCAAATTGGATATCGATCTGAAAAACAGAGAAAGCCCCCCTGCTAAACCATCAACAGAAGAACCACCGAATTTGAAGTTAAAAGTCCTACCCTCTCATCTCAAATATGCCTTCTTAGGAGCCAATAATACTCTACCGGTAATTATTGCCGGCAATCTACTTGAAAGGCATGTGAAATTGCTCATTGAAGTATTGCGGAAGCACATAAACCTATTGGATTGACAATAGCTGATATAGTAGGAATTCCTCCTTGTATCTGCACTCACAAAATCTGGCTCGACAAGGAATGCAAGCCTAGTGTTGAACATCAACGGAGATTAAACCCTCCAATGCAAGAGGTGGTAAAAAGGGAAATCATCAAGTAGCTGGATGCAGGGGTGATATACCCTATTGCAGATAGTAAGTGGGTAAGTCCGGTGCAATGTGTCCCGAAAAAGAGAGGAATAACCGTGGTCCCGAATACAAAAGGAGAACTTGTGCCAACAAGACCAGTAACTGGGTGGAGAGTGTGCATGGACTATGGAAAGCTCAACTCATGGACCGAGAAATATCATTTTCTATGCCTTTTATGGATCAGATGCTTGACTGGTTATCAGAAAGAGGATGGTACTATTTCTTAGATGGATACTCCGGCTACAATCTGATCTCTATTGCGTAGGAAGATCAAGAGAAAACCACTTTTACTTTCCCTTATGGAACTTTCGCATTCCAAAGGATGTCATTCGGGCTATGTAATGCCCCAACAACCTTTTAGTGTTGCATGCTATCTATTTATGCAGATATGGTTGAAGACTCTGCGGAGGTGTTCATAGACGACTTCTCAGTTGTCTAGGATACGCTTGAAGAATGCTTGACTCACTTAGGACAGGTACTCCAAAGATGCGTCGAAACGAATCTGGTTCTGAATTGGGAGAAATGTCACTTTATCGTAAAAGAAGGTATTGTTCTTGGGCATAAAGTATCACAAAAGGGGCTGGAGGTTGACAAGGAAAAGATTGAGATCATTGACAAATTACCCTCTTCGATTTCAGTATAGGGTGTTCGCAGCTTTTTAGGGCACGCAGGATTTTATAGAAGGTTCATCAAAGACTTCTCAAAGATTGTACTCCCATTATGCAAACTCCTAGAGAAGGAAGTGAAACTCCACTTTAATGATGCTTGTATGGCTGCATATCAGTGTTTGAAAGAGAAGCTAATATCCACCCCGATCATCATCAGCCCTAATTGGTCCAAATATTTTGAGTTAATATGTGATGCCAACGGTATGGCACTAGGGGTTGTGTTGGGGCAGAAGTACAACAAACTATTTCACCCAATCTACTACGCAAGCAAGACTCTAAATAGTGCCCAACAAAATTATACGATCACCGAACAAGAACTGCTTGCAGTAGTCTATACATTTGAAAAATTCAGGGCGTACTTGCTAGGCAGCAAAGTAATCGTACACACTGATCATGCTGCACTCTGTTATTTGATGGCAAATAAAGATGCAAAACCACAATTGATTAGGTGGGTACTACTATTACAAGAATTTGATTTCAAGGTGAAAGATAAAAAAAAGTGTGAAAATCAAGTAGCTGACCATTTATCAAGGCTGGAAGCAAGGGAGAATGTCGAGCACGAGGTTGACATAAATGACTCTATCCCAGATGGACGGGTGATTGCAATATCCCTCAAACATACACTATGGTACGCATATTTTGCAAATTACATTGTGTGGGCTGATGCAGGATGAGTTGACTATTCACCAACAGAAAAGATTCTTGCTTGATATTAAAAAGTACTTTCGGGAGGAGCCATACTTGTTCCGAGAGTGTGCTGACCATGTCATCAGAAGGTGTGTTCACGAAGAAGAAGTGGTAGAAATTCTCCATGCATGCCATATATCACCAGTGGGAGGTCACCATGGTGGTGTTCGCACCGCCACTAAAGTTCTCCAGAGTGGATATTATTGGCCATCACTCTACAAGGATGCACATGAGTTTGTAAAGAAATGCTCTAAATGTCAGCAGCTAGGCGGAGTGTCTAGAAGACACGAATTACCTCTCACGCCTATTTTAGAGGTTGAGCTATTCGATGTATAGGGGATAGATTTCATGGGCCCATTTGTGAGCTCGTTTGGAAATAAATATATCTTGGTGGCTGTGGATTATGTTTACAAGTGGGTGGAAGCCATCACACTTCCAAACAATGAAGGAAAAAACGTCGTTCAATTCTTGAAACGCTACATTTTCACCAGATTTGGCACCCCGAGAGAAATCATAAGCGACGGGGGATCCCACTTTTGCAATAAGTGGTTCTCAATGGCACAGAGTAAATATGGGGTGAAACACAAAGTGGCAGCCTCATATCATCCCCAAATAAGTGGCCAAGTTGAAGTGTCGAATAGGGAAATCAAAAGCATCTTGGCCAAGACAGTAAATGTCAATAGAACTAATTGGTCTAGGAAACTCGATGATGCACTATGGGCATATCAGACTGCTTACAAAACACCTATCAAGATGTCTCCATATCAGTTGGTTTATGGTAAGGCTTGTCATCTACCCGTTGAGTTAGAACACAAAGCATTATGGGCATTGAAAGCTTTAAATTTTGACTGGTCTAAAACTTCAAGGGAGAGAACAGAGCAGCTAACGAACTGGATGAATTTAGACTCAGGTCATATGAAAGTTCAGCCATCTATAAGGAGAAAATGACGAAATGGCATGATGCTCGGATACTCAAGCGAGACTTCAAGGTAGGAAATTGGGTTCTGCTATACAATTCGCGAGTTAGACTCTTCCCTGAAAAGCTCAAATCCAAATGGTCTGGACCATTTTGAGTAACGCTAGTGTTCATTAATGGTGTCATAGAAGTTAAAGATCAGGAAGGACCCCTATTACAGTGAACGGTCAATGTCTGAAATTCTATCTGGGAGATTGTCAAGAGATTTCGTTGGTTGAAGTGGTATATTTGGAAGACGCATGAAGGAGCTGTTGCGTCGTGCCACGGCGTTAACGAAGGCATTGTTTGGAAGCCAACCCAAAACCCTATATTATCTTATATTGGCGTACTAGTAAAATAATAATGTCTTAGTTTTATAGATTGCAGTGTAATAGGTGCCAAAAAGGTGCATAATGGCGAGCAACAGATCCAGTTTGTGAGTCAACGAAGAAGTCGTCGATTAAATCTATTCCGCCGTTTGATTCAATATATCTTCAAAATCTGGAGTCTATAAAATTTGGCAAGCTCAAGATAGTTTCGCGAATCGCCCACCTGGTCGGCGACCTAGATAGTCACCGCCGTTTGAACATCCACAACTGCTGAGAAGTTCTGTAAAACTCGACAAAGTAAAAATTTGTTCGGCGTAGTGCCGAATCACTAATAAACCAAAACTCGACCGCAGAATAGGAATGAACTGGATAGGCTGCAGACCAACGCACAAAAAAGGCAACTAATTAATCACTCGAAAGGTTGGGTGGAAGATAAGCGCACTGGAATGCTATGAAAAGTTGTACAGAGATTGATGAATCACTCGACAATGCACCAAACGTCCCCAGCATACCTTCTGCTTTACGCGACATCTGTTGAAGGACTCCAACTCGAAACAGTTGCCTAATCAGGATTATTCTCTATCCCTATCTCTGTCTTTCTTTACTTTGCCTTATGGATTCTTTATTACTTGCACTTGAGGACAAGCTGCTTTTTATTAGTGGTGGGATGAGGCCCACACCTTTTGTGTGCTACTTAATAGTTGTGTTTTGGTGTATAGTTGGGTTATCTGTTTCAATTGTGTCTTTAAAACTGCTTTTGCGATTGTTTGAGCTTATGGCTCTCTTTTGGGTTTAATTGCAAAATGATTTTGACCCGTGTTTTTAAAACTACTTTTGCAATTGTTTGAACTTATGGCTCTCTTTTGGGTTTAATTGTAAAATGATTTTGACCCGTCCGAAATTTTTTGAATTTTTTGCACATTTTTGCCACCCCTCGGGAGTTGAATGTGGTTGTTCTTTTGTAAAGAGTTAAGTCTCAGTTTTGATCAATATCGATGACTTGAAAAGTGCTCTAAATTGAACGAACATTAATGTATGGCTACGGTAAGGCCAAATGAAGTTGCATAGACAATATGTGAAGTATTTGCATCTCGTTGTGATTAGTCATTTATCGAATTGATTCTCTTGTTACGACCATTGCACACTAGCGAAAGTGTGTAGTCTTGCTTAACTTAAGTATCGATGCCTTGTGTGATTAGCTTTCTTTGGACCATGCATGAATAAACTTAGAATTTGCCCTATTAGTTGATTGATTTAGAAAGGTGTCCTCTTGATATGATCTTAGGCAACTTTAAAGAGTGTGAGCCTAATTTGACATATACATCTTTTGTGGCCTACCCGTGAGTGTGTGAAACTCTTTTGAACACCCTTTGAGCCTTACCTTTATTTGAAAGAACCTTGATGAACCCTAGACTTCACTTGACGCACTACCTATAATCCTCTTAATTTCTGGTTTAGTGAATAACCAATTTAGGCTAAAAACCTAAGTTGGGGGTGTGGTGAAAAGGAAAAGGAGAAGTCAAGAAGTGCTGGAAAAGTCCCCCTTAACCCATGGTGTTGCAAAACAGTGGAAACCCCTTCAATTCAAACAAAAAAATGTGGAATAAGGTACGAAGGAAATCGGGTTTCCAAGTAATCCATGAAGGTGAATAAATAGGTGACTTAGAAGCACTAGAAAAAGAATCGATAAAGGAAAAGAAGAGAGTACCCTGAGAATACCACATCCCACGAGGAAGGAGCCACTGATCCTAAATGACCATACCTTTTCACTCATCCCCATTACAATCCTTACAAAGACCTTTTTGATCTTGAGTAAGCCGAATCGAAAGTCGATTGGAAAATAAGGGCAAACCTATGGGTAAAAACATGCATTATGTTCCTCTTTTTGAGTGTGAACGTTGCATCTGATTCCTTATATTGAATTGATTGACCTCTATGTGTGAATATAGAATAATTCTTCATGTGAGGACATTTAGATACTTTTTGTCGAGCTGGAACTTGAACAAGTAGCAAGTATTACGAGCACGAGAATCTCTGGTAATGGTATGTCACAACTTGAATCTTTGAGTACACAGTTGATCTGTGCATAAGTAATTTGAATCTTGTTGTGTATGTTCATGTTTGAGTCTTGTGTAACATTGTTTGAGACATCTTTTCTGAATGGCTGAACTTGAGTTTGCTTGAGGACAAACAAAAGTTTAAGTTGGGGGTGTTGATAAGTCCACAAAGTAAACTCATTTAGGGCTTTATTTTGATAAGAATAATGTCCTCGAATCCTTATTTTGTCTAAATATCTGATGAAAACTCTTAAGTTTCAGGTATTTGATGTTTTAGTGAAAGCATGGAAACTTAGGTACAAAAAAGAACAAAAAGGCTGAAAAGAACGAAGAAGCTGAAACCCGAGCACTTGGCGATTCACCGAAAGGATTTACTCTGCCCTTTGTTCCAGTACGCGAAGCCCTGAAGGAGAAAGATAAAAAAGGTGATGAAAGGAGCAGTCGGCGCTCGACCGAATAGTTCAGCGAAACAGTACTATACCGCCCAATGGTCCAGAAACTGAAGGTGCTAAAGGCAAGCACGAAACAGCGATGAGACAAACGAAGGGTGAGTCGCCGAAGTCATTCAACGACATCGACTAACTTCGCCGAAAGATCCTCCAGCACTATTTTCTGAAGTCTATAAATACTGAACTTATTATTATTTTTCAGTGTCGAACTTTTATTTTAATTTCCAGAATAGAATAGTACTTTTTAGATATTTTCTCTCAAGTTTAGAGAGGGTTTTTGGGAACTTGAAGAAAGGAGTTCATCTTCCCCAAGTTGGAAGTGGATCTTCTCTATTCTTCTTCCTTTGCTTAAATTAAGGTTTAATTTCTTATACCCATTTGATTTTACTATCATTTTAGGTGTATTTTGTTATTTCTTGATGTGTTGCTAGCCCCCCCCCCCCCCTCCCCATTATTGGGGTGTGATTTAGCAAATATGTGTTGATATTATTGTTGGGTCTTGCTTGCTGATAGGTTAGATGTAGTTTAATGGTGATTTCACCTAGTGGTTGTGGATTAATCTAAAGGGTTTGTAGTTGCAAATACGAAGTCACTCATGTGTTTTCGGCTTGCCCGAGAGGGAGGTCGAGAAACCAAGACCACTAGACTGATGGCCTAAGGAGTGGGTCGACATGAGGTTCAGCCTAAGAGGGTGAGCCCTAGTCTCATATCCTAACACTCAGCTCGAGAGACTGAGTGAGGTAAGGTGTAGGCTGGTCTTCATGTGGCAAATGGGTGTCCGAGAGGAACAAATTTGAAACGGGGTAAGTTGCCCGAGAGGGAACTTATTTCCATTTAAAGCTTAGCCTAGTCACTATTATTTTACAAATTTCTTGTCAAAAGCATGTACCCAACTATTTATCTCAACTTGTATTGCGGTCTCATCTCAAGAACATTTCCCCATACTTGATTCTCTTGTTACTTTTTTCTGATTCTACAACTTGTAACCTAACCCCAAAATCGATATTTGACACTTTCGTGTCACCCCCTTTAATTTAATATGTTTCTAATCGCTAATATCTTTAGCTACGACTAGTTAGAGCTTAATTTATTTTTCTATCAATTCTCAAAACCACTCCCTTGGGACACAACCCCAACCTTTAGTTGGGTTACTGTACTATCGACGATCGTAAACACTCATACCATAGGTTAGTGTCGTTGGTCACTATAAGCATCAAGTGGCAAGCTCGTAACACCTGGAAGGAATGAGAAGGGGAGAAGGATAGGTATGTTACTCCCCATGAGCGTCAAAATCCCAAAGATTTTAAGGGTGGCCGGACTGAGGATATGCTTTCATGTATTCTCAACAAGGTTGAAGGGTCCGATAATGTTTTGAAAGAAATGAAGGAAAACATATGGACTCTCAACGAGATGGTGACCTCTCACTCCGTCTCGATCAAGCAGTTGGAGAGCCAAATGGGTCAAATTTCTTCTCACTTAAACCCAAGACAACAAGGGGATTGCCTAGTCATACTATGGCAAACCCCAAGAACGAAGCTTGCGTGGGTACTAGGCGCTTCTTGGGAGGCAACCCAAGTTTTTGATGCTTTGTGTTTTAATTTTGAAAAATGGGTGTTAATTGTGCCGGTGGAAAAGTGGAATGTGTTTGAAAAATGCAGGTTGGCGAGCTAAGAGTCCAGTCGGCAACTCGCCGAAGAGGTCGGTGAGCCCGACTTGGACTGCCATTGGACTCACATAAATCGCAGGTGAGAGTCTATAAAATAGAGCGGGCCCATGGATGAGTTGGAGACTCGTCGAACAGGTCGGCGAGACCGACTTTGTCCGCTGTTTGGACTCCCAAATTAACTGAAGGTCTTGTAAAACTCAGCGAGCTAAGTAAAAAACTCGGTGTGTCACCGAGTGATTCGGCGAGGACGACTAATATCGCCGAATGGCCTCGAACTGAAAGGTTTTAAAAGGCCAAAGGTTTAAAATTTGAAACTCCTTCATATTCCATCACTTTTAGCCTCGTATATTTTCACCCACACTATATAGTTGCTATATTTTTGCATTTCTATTACTTTTTGCTCATTGATCTCATGGTCAGAGTTGGAATACATTGCCGCCTAACATTACAAACTCGTATTTTAGCATTAAAGGTTGGTTTTCCGAACCCTAAACTCTTGATTAGCTGTTGAACTCAAATGCATTTGTTTAATATGTGTTGATGTGTGTTGGGCCTGTTCTAAAATTGTAACTATGTTCTAGTTTGCCTATTTTAGTTTTAAATCGTGCCTAAAATGCTTATATTGTTGATTTCCTGAGTTTCGTGCTTTAAAATTGATCATAAATTTATTAGTTGTGATTAATTGTTGTTTGGTCTAGTCGGGTGAAGTCGGAGTAACTCCAATTGTGCTAAATGACGTACTTTACCCATGACGAAGCGTTTGATGTCATTCTTAAGGGCAAACGTCATCAAATGTCCAATTTTGGCCAAGACAGGGGAAGTCTGAGTACCCCGGTAGCATGGGTCTGAGTTTAATTGATGAAGTGTATGGTTTGGTTTTGTTTTCGAGGGATGCGTGTTTAATTTTGGGAAGCAGGGTTGAAAATTGGCACATTGGGCAGTTTGGCGAGCTAGGTCGAGCTCGCCGAACCACTCTGTGGTTCACCAATGTCCCCTTTGATCGCCCTTAATTTCTTGTTTTGGTTAGTTTAAATTCTGTAACTTCTAGCGGGAAGCCTGAGCTCGCCGAGAGTCTCTCTTGACTGCCTATTCTGCGCCCCTAACCCCTAAAACACATTGTATCTTTTGGTGGGCTAGTCTGAGCTCGCCGAGTAATGTCAGCGATTTGCCAAAAGGTTCTACATATCACCGACCTATCTTTTTTTCTGGGAATTTTTCGAGCCAATCCTTTTGGCGAGCCTGATCTGGCTCGCCATAGTGTCACGACGACTCGCTGATCGGTAAGGTAAGTCTTTTTGCAACCTATTTTTTGCATGTTTGTTGGATTATTTCTAACTCTTTCTGGCGTGTTTTGCAGACATGGCTAGACCAAACGTAGAAGGATGAGACATGCCACCTCAGAAGAGGGAAAAAAGTATCGCCATCAATGAGGATGCAGCTGCATCCAGAGTAAAAGAAACTAAACTTCCTACCACAGTTAGGAAGGGTAAAGGAAAAGGCAAAACGCCTGCCCCTGCATCACCGGAGGTCATCTATGACAGCGAGGGAGTGTACTCCACTCACCTCACCACTTTTGAGAATGAGGGTGATCACCAGGACCCTCAGGCTGCCATTTCTGAGCCTGAGGATGATCAACTACTGCTAGCCCGAAGATTTGAAATGTGCTCCAAAAGGTTGAATGATCCGTCTAGGATCAGGGTACCCCAGGCCACTACTTCTCCTCCCGTCCAGATTAGGATGTGGTCCCAGAACCAACTGCAGAGGGTCCTCCTCTCCAGTCTATGAATAGACTAAAGGTTGAGGGATTGAGGACCATCATTGAGGAGAAGAGGTTGTCTACAGATGAAGTGATAGACAAATGCCCACAGATATGGCGCACATTGAAATCCCACAAGTTCCAAATATTTACTAAACCCTGTGGCCCTTACATTCCTAATTAGGTCCAGGAGTTTTACACGTCCTTTAGAGCTTTGGTGGTACAGGGAAAAAAGAAGGTTGCAACCTTCAAGCCAGTGGATTATATAGTTGTCAGGGGGAAGAAGGTGAAGTGTGACGGTAATAACATAAATATTGTGATAGAATGCACTGCCAACATTGTTGATGACTACCAATACATGATCAAGACAAAGTCCTTGGAGACTATTAAAGAATGGTTGGCTCCTCTTTTATCTGATGGTACTCCTAGGTGGGTCGAGGCTGGAGTGCAAAATGAGAAGCAGGACCTCAATGTGGTAGCGATGTTCTGATTTGGTATTATCAGTAGAACCATTATGCTGTCTGAAAATGAGTCTATCCTCCGCCACACAAAGTAAGCTTGGTTCCATCAATGCAGTGAAGCGCATAAATTTAGGCATGATCATTGCACAAGAGATAGCCATGAGGGCCAAGCAGTGCCAAACCTCCCTTCCTTTTTCGGTATTGATTACCGAATTATGCAGACGAGCCCGGGTGCCTCGCGATGAAAAGAAGGATGTGGAAGTGATTCCCACCTCCTGTACCGACATCCGGTCGATTGAGGCTGAGTACTTAAATTATGAGGCTGAGAAGAAGAGGGCAGCCCTGGTGGATACCTCCCCAGTTGTTGACTCTAAGACACTACATGCAGAGGAAGTATTGCCTACTCCAGCCAATGGGCCTTCAACTATACCTAGTACTACCCCTTCCATGACTCCGAGTGCTTCTACGATTTCCCTTCCTCCTAGGTCTGCTGCTAGTGCTACTGCCTCCCAACCTCCACTCACCTAGGTTGCGATACTACGGATGGGGCATCTAGCCCTTTCTGCTCATAGGCGTGCCTCCAGGCTTGAGGCTACAGTCCCTGTAATGATTGAGAGAGCCCTTATTGTTACTGTGACACCTCTTAGTATGTGTATTGATGCCCTTGCGGCAAGGATAGCGGTGTGTGAGTGAGGACAGTGCGCCACACATGAGGTGACTTCCATGAAGGCCGTTATTGCTAAGTTCAGAAAGGACGTGGACTAGCTGAACTGCATGGATATATCGATGATTTTTGGGACTGTGGAGATCCCTGACATGCCAGCTGATTCTGATGTGCCTCCGGCCACCACCGAAGATGAGGCTCGAGCTGATGACGTAGCTGGTGCCGAGTCCATGGCAGAGATTATTGAGGAGCAGCTCGGTCTCGAAGAGGAGACCACATATGAGGGCCTGACAGAGGTTGAGGAGGCCATGATACATTCAGTCATTCATATCTCATTGGTAGATACTCCCATGGCAGTCTCTAGTGGAGACAGTGTTGCTATTGCACCGGGAACTAATGGCCAGGATAAGAGTGTTGCACTGGGCATTGATCCCCCGACAGATGGAGCAATTATGTAGACATGATCTTTCTTTACCTCCCTCTCTATCATTTTTATTGACTTTTGATTACTTTTGATTACTTTTGGTGCATTTGAGGACAACTACTTTCTATTTCTGGTGGGGTGGATTATTTTGCATACCTACCTCTTGTTACTATATTTTGTATATATATATTGGGGTTTCTTGTTTTAAATTGTGTGTTGATTTTATCTTGTGGATATTTGAGCTTATGACTCCTTGTTTTGAATGGAAATGGTTTTTTGACCAATTTTGAAAAATTTTGCTACCTCTTGTGTGTTTGATTGTTGTTGTTCTTGTGCGCAAATTTGAGTATCGATTATGATCAATATCGATGACTTGAATAGTGCACTTAATCGAGCAAAAATGAATGCACATCTACGATGAGGCCAAATGAAGGTGCATAGACAATATGTGGTCTTTTTGCATCTCGTTGTGACTAGCCGGTAATCGAATAGAGTCTCTTATGATGAACATAGCACACTAGCGAAAGTGTGGTGTCTCGTTTGATATTAGTACTAATGTCTTGTGTGATGAGCTTATCGTGAGCCTGGTGTGTTAACACCTAGAATTTGCCCCGTTGTTCTGGTTGACTAAGTGATGCAAACTCTTGAAATGATCTTAGGCAGCAATTTTGAAGAGTGAAACAATTTGACAATATACCTCTTTTTGGGGCCAACCTTGTGAGATGTGTGAACTCTGCTTAAACCCCTTTGAGCCTTATCATTCCCTTGGAAGAAACTTGATGCAACTGTGACCCCTGTTTATCCATTTACCCATAATCCTCATGAAGTGTGGTTTGTTTGAATAGCCTACTTAGGCCAAAAGCCTAAGTTGGGGTTGTGGTGAAAAGAGAAGGTAAATCAAGAATGTGAAATTTCCTTCTTCTGGCAATGGCCTTGAAAAAGATGGAACCCCTACATATAAAAAAAGAGAAAGAAAAGAAGAAAGCAAAAGAAAAAGAATGAAAAAGTTGTGAAATAAAGGTGTGAAAGTTGCAAAAGAAATGGGGTGTCTGGTATTCCATTGGAAGTTAAATAATGGGTTGAATTTCGAGCATGATTGAAATGTTGAAGGAAAGGAAGAAAGTGATGTTCAGTTCACATTTCATGAGGGCAGAGATCACTGGGCCTAAATGGCCATACCTTTACACTCAGCTCCGTTACAAGCCTTGAAAAGACTTTTTTGATCTGGAGTAAGCTGAAACGAATGTTGATTGGAAAACAAGGGTAAACATATGGGTGAAGTCATGCATGTGTTCATCGTTTTGAGTGTGAGTTTTATGTGATTCTGGAACTATAAATTGTTGAAGAATTGTGTGTGAATATTGAATCATCTTTGTTGTGAGGGCATTTAAGTACCTTTGTTGAACTTGAACTAGCATTTGAAGAAAGTATTGTGAACTTGAGCATCTTTGATAATGGTGAGTCACAACTTGAATCTTTGAGTGCACAATTGATCCTTGCATGAGTAAGTTGAGTCTTGTTGTGTACATTCATGATTGAGTCTTTTGTAGCACTGTTTGAGACATCCTTTCTATGCTGCTGAACTTGAGTTTTACTTGAGGACAAGCAAAAGTTTAAGTTGGGGGTGTTGATGTCTCTGAGATTTGGACTGATTTAGGGCTTTGTTTATAAAAATTTAGTGTCCTCAAATGCTTATTTTGTGCCAATAACTAATGTTAAATCCTTGATTTTCGGGAATATGGATAGAGGAACAAAGCAAGGACACAAACATGCAAAAAAGAAACAAAACAGGCTGGAGAAATAAAGATGGGCGAGCCTAAGGATCAGTGAGAGCACTCGGCGTGTCGCCGAGTGGCTCACCAGACCACCTATAGTTCTAGTTTGCCAAGCTCCGAAGGAAAGAACCAAGTTGGCGAAGAAAGGGAGCAATCGGCGGATCGCCGAGTTATTACGTGAAGCTAAGGTAGATCGTCCAAAGTTACAGACTTGGAGGATGCTGAATGCCAAGGCGAAAGGGCGATGGAACAAACCAAAAGGCGGCTCGCCGAGTGCTTCGGAGAGCCAGACATACTTCGCCGAATGAGCTTTCGTAGCTTAATTTTGGTGACTATAAATACGTTTTTGAACATTTAGTTTAGTATCAAATAACCTTTAGAACATTTTATTATTAAGTTTTGAGAATTTGGAGACATTTTTCTCTAATTTTCCTTAGCTTTGAGGGATTGAAGAAATTCACTTTTAACAGATTCGAAGTGGGTCTTTGAAGTTCATCAAATTGGAGCATTGTAAATAGGAAATCACTCTTACCCAGTTGATGGATAATCAATTTGGTAACTATTTTTACCTTTTTATGATGTGTAGTTAAAAGTGTGATCATGTGATTATAGGCTGATTTAGTGTATGGTCATTGCTAACTGTTATTTTAAATGCTATTTAAAAGTGAGTTTAATCATTAATTGTGGTTTAATTTAAGAATTGTAGTTGCTAATGCATTTCTTCCTTTATGTTCTTGGCTTGCTCGAATGAGAGGTTTTAGGACTAAGGTTTTTGATTGATGGTTTGTGGGTATTGGGTTGACCTAGGTTCAGCTCGAGAGAGTGAATCCTAAACCCAATCCAACACATTTAGCTTGAGGGTGTGTTTAATGACTCGCAAAATAATAGGTTGAACTCGAGCCTTAATGTGAGGATTAGCGTCAAGAGTTAAAGGGTTTAGTGGTTAAACGTTAAAGTACGTTCTAGACCCCTAAGTTTAGAACTCCTTCTAAGGTTTGGTTGAGGGTGAAAGGCCTAGAGCCAAGCCAAAAAGGGGCAAGCCTAAGCCAAAGGCCAAGGCTGCCCCAAGCTTGGCAAGACACTGCCCAAGGACACGACCACCTTCATGACCAATGGTCTTTACCACAGTCCGTGAAAGGGCTCGTTAAGGTTCCTTAGTCATGTGTAAGGTATGGCATTGTGGCCTAGCTACTGCCGAGGAACCACGACCTTCACCACGACTCGTGGTCTTGACCACGGAGCGTGGGAGGTCTCGTGGTCTTGCCTTTGCATTATGCGAGCCAGGAGTGCATGAAACACCATCTAGCCACTTCCTACCATCACCACGAGGGTCTTCACGACCCATGGTGGCTACCACGAGACGTGGTGCCACCCGTGGTTGGCAAGGCAGTGTGCACAAGAAAGGTGCCAAGCAATGTTACCCCTTCACGAGCCACTTCATGACTCGTGGTTATGACCACAGGCTATGGGAAGGCTCGTGGGGTTGCCTTAGCTTGGTGGGAGTTGTGTCAACTTGAAGAGGCTACTTCCTCAAAGACCACGGGCATCACTACGAGCCGTGGTGCCCTAGACGGTCCATACAAGTGGACGTGTAGACCACTTGGGCTCAAGGGAGGCAATACAACTTTCCCTAGTTACTGCCCCCATGACCATGACTCATGGTATTGACCATGGATCGTGGGAAGTCTCGTGAACTTGCCTTAGCCTTGGATGGCTTGGCAAGTTGGAGGAGCACATTGGTCAAGGGACCACGGGCACAACCACGAGTCGTGGTGCCCCTCACGACCCGTCAAAGTGGGCATGGTCCCTGACGGGGCTGCCTTATTTACGGAGTTTTAAGTAATTTCCCTTTCATTAATTATTAAGTGGGGTTGATTTTAAAATATATGTAT